>CM076581.1:533407083-533572083 GCA_034641835.2 Pinus albicaulis | reverse complement strand
ACCCTAGAACCTGAGAGCTAGATCTTGGAGGCCTCTCTAGTCAATTATACTTCTATCGAGTAATTCCTCTGGTTTATTGTACTAGTAGGTTTTATCTCAAGTGTCAATCACTGTTATTTCTTACCACCACTTAATTAAGTCCACTTTTATTAGCCAGTTACATGTTGGATTCAAATTTTTTCTTAAAGAAAATCCAAGTTAAATGCTCTATATTTGAATTATAAATGCTTTTATGGGTGTGGTGTTACAGGATCATGGGACAAAACCTGCAAGGAGAATATGGTCTTTGATTAATGTTGGCACTGAAATATATGTGACTGATAGGGTTGAAACCATAGAATGGACTGTTAGTGACTTTGATATTGTTATTCTAGTGGCAAATAAAGACTAAGAATCATTCAACATCATGAAGATGAGACATTTTATAGTATAGCTTTCATTATGAAATGATTGTATATCCACGTTTGACACACAAAGCACAAAAGCAGAGAAAAACTGTGGCTATAATTTAGTCATTGGTAATCTGAGCCAAAGCAGTGCCACCGTCAAACAATGATTTTAGTCAAAATAGTATTTGGTTGAATGCATGCCTTTTATTTTCCTTGAAATTCCTACAACTATGTTTTCCTTTTGGCTTTGATCCATTGAAACAGGAACTATTGAGGTCATGCCCAAAGATGTCCTGGTGAAAGTAGGGTTCCCATTAGTATGATCAGCGTTTCAGTAGAAGGATCATTGTTACCTCGAATTAGTTAGTTTTTATTTCAAAAGTGCTTATAGATCTTATACATTCTGTGCCTTTGCCTTCTGGTTGGACTGAATGAATTCTATGTATTTGGAAGCTTTCTCTAGATATTATCCTTGTGGTAGTATCTGGCCCTTCATAACGTAAGAACATTTGAAGGAACCCTGCGGAAATGTCACTCACAGGGGCTTGTTCCCCGTTTTTTTTCCAAATATATTCAACCTGATCTCCTATTTATTACACAACATAAGGAGGCCGATTGTGTAGTTGGTAAATCAATTCCAGAATCCTTGTCTCACTAGGCTGCGTTGTTATTAATATAACAAAGATATCATTCAGAAGTGGACAAGTCTTCCCTCATCATCCCAAATCTATCCATTAAGAGGTGGATTCCTTACCGTGTACTCTAGGTAAGCAGTGTAGATTTGTTGAAGTTATTGGCATCAGCCAAATAAAGGCTTCAAATGTGCATTTGCTAGTTGATTTTAGCGTAGAACCTTACAAAATTGATGTTGTGATTAAAGGTTTTGGATTGCCTATGGATGGAAGATCTTGGTGGTTTTAAAATAGATATTCTAGTTCGTAATATATGGTCACAAGTTTATCAATGGCAAGGTCTTTTAAATTTTTCGATTGCATGTGCTGAAACTTGCGGCAATCTCACTCACGGGGGCTACTTCCCTGTTTTTTTTCCATATACATTTTGTTCTGTCAGTATTCCGACGATGCTATCTACTTAAAACCGTCAGAAGAGTGACAAAGACACACACACAGAACCGTCGGACTACCGATGAAAATTTGTAAACGTGGTTTCTCCTAAAGTCGGTCTAGCGATGTTTACTTTAAAAAAAAATGTTTTGTTCTGTCGAACGAGCGATCTTTGTGTTCGTCGGAAGTTCGATGATTCATGAAACATTAGTGCAGTGTCGGACTAGCGATGGTTGTGTTTGTCGGAAGAGCGATAGTTATGTTCGTCGAAAGAGCGACGATTCATGAAACGTTGGAAGAGCGACGAAAAATTTGGAACATCGGGATTGTGACACCAACAAAAAACTTCAGAGATAGCGTCGCTCTACCGACATTTAATTCAAGTTTAAGAAGTTTGACTTTGGGAGAAACCACATTTTCCCCCCACCTCAAAGTGTCGCTCTTGTGATGCCTAGGTGTTGCAAGAGCGATGTTTTGGCCATCAGAAATTGGGACAAATGTGCTAGTGAGGAAAGTCACTAGATGCAATTAAAAAATGTTTTTTTAAGGATTGTTGCTATATGCAACATTTTTGATGAACCTTAAAGGTACTTCATATGTATGACCCTCACCAATGACCTTTTCTTTTGTAGTGACATATATGAAAATATCACCCACGTTATTGTTTATATGGATGAGCGATCACCAAATTTAATATCAAATAAGTTGAAATCACTCTGGTGAAAATTTAAAAGCACCCTTGTGATATGTAGATCCATTACCTCATATCAAATGACTCAGGTACATATTTGTCAATGTAAACATAATACGAAAGGAAAAAAGGGTTTTTAATGATATCAATGAATATATGTATATCTTATATTCAAAATAAAATAAAGTGGAAAGTTAGATTATTGTAGGTGGAATCAATAAAAAAGAAAAGGAAACCAATTTTTAGAGTCATGTAGGGAAACTTAAAAGTTAAACCCATAACTGTAGAAAATTAGAATAAACATACTATCTATGTATTTGAGCCTTTAGTAGTTGTGAAATATAATCTTTTTCTTGTTGTGGAATGAAGTCTATGGGTATAAATCAAATGAGAAAACTAATACTACAGTGAGATATAATTTATAGAAGCATGTGCAATGCACATGCTGGAAAAATGAAGTAATGGGTTAATAGTTGAATTACGTACATATTTAGTCAAATATATTTTAAGCAAAGTTAGAGGGAAAGAAAACTGAAAATTTAGTTTGGATAATCTCTTACACTCCATATTCTTAGCGTTTATTCTTAAGAAAAGTTAGAGGGAAAGCAAACTGAAAAGTTAATTTGGAGAATCTTTTACACTCCACATTCTTAGCATTTATTCAGATAGTATTCTTAGCGTTTATTCATATAGTTTTAAGAGAGGAATTTTGGAAAGAAAATAACTAAGGAAGAAAAACATAATTAACTCCTTTTTATCATTGGTATATATGAGTACGTATATTTTTATAAAAAATATGGATGTGAGGGACTTTACAAGTGGTATCGGAGCTTCCAATTTTAACACTTGGACAGAATGAGCTCTATCACAAGAGGAATGAAGATGAAGGTTGGATCTAGTGAATTGATAATATTTTTAGAGTGTCTTATATTTGGTAGAGGGTGTTTCCATTTAGGAATTTAAATTTCTAGTGTGTTTGGAGAGAAGGATTCTATTTTTGGAAGGGAAATTTTGTGTTAGTTTACAAAAAAAATGTTATTTTTGGAGGAAATTTATTTTGTTCTTGTTAAAAATATATTTCTCTTTATTGAGTAAAATGCCTTTTTTGAGTGAGAAAAAAATATTCCATTTTGAGTGAAGATCCACTAATACACAAATTTGGAAAAATGAAGAACCAACAAAGATACTCAAGAAACTATAATATCTTAAAGACATGGTATGAAAATATATAGCAATAAGACCTTCTAGCATGAGGGACGAGGGAGCAAGGAATACCTTAGTTTCAAGAATGGTTTCCATAAGAAGCCATGTAATCTACTTATAATGAAGCCTCAAAAATTTGTTTGGACATACATTTAGGACTAGCCTTCTAGCTAGTTAATAATTACTACCATTCGTTAGTTATACTCAAGGAAGACCTTAGATTCATTTTATTTCATGTTTTCTACCAGTTCCTCCGTAATTGCAGTCCATGTTTTAATATGAGAGATTTAAGAAATATATATTCATGAATGTTTCTAGCATTACCCTATTTACATTGTTGATTCTGAATTTATCCTTTTGCTTAGACCAATGAATATATTATCTGGATCCACTATTAATGATTTATAAGATGGTCTTGATCCATCTCCTAAATAGTGTTAAGGATAAAAATGATGGTATTTTTAGCAATGCCATGTTATCTTGTACTAAAATATGTGGCTAATAGAATGCTAATTAAAAGAAAGGAAAAACTAAAGTTGTCACCTCTTAATCTTATGAAAAACTTAATAGCCACATAAAATCTCTAGATATATTTTGATACACACAAAATTTGGCTTGGGTAAGGATAATATCTTGAAGTTTTAGGTCTAACCATAGTTTCTTACCATAGGAAGCACCTTGGGTATATGAGCCCACCGCCTATTGTGATTCGAAGAATCCATTAAATTTTGTTGATATTGTAAGTGTTTAACTAATGATATTTATATCAATAGAAGTAGTTAATACTTAGGCACGCTATGCAGAGGGAAAGAGGTTTTCACCTGATATTACTTCAACACTTTAATGCATTTATGAAATAGAGTGCTTTTTTTGAGCTCATTATGATAACATAACCAAGGTAAGTGAATGCTTATGACCATTATTTGAAAATGTATGACCTTTGTGAGACCATGATATTGCTGGGCTTGGGAAAAACATTCACTTTATTTATTTTCGCTAAAGAGGAAGGTTTCTAGATGGTTGAGTAAACATTTGTGAGATGGTTGGATTGATACAAACCCCTGCATTGATACAAACCCCTGCAACTTCTTGAAAAAAAAAATACAAACAATTGGACTTTGACCTTTCTCATCTAATGTAAAGCTTTAGTATTGATGGAAGAGACACCTTCTCTATAGAAAACCTATCAATTTTACGTCATCCAACTCAACTCCTCTTGATCGGAAAGATGACCCACTAGTAGTTATCAAATTGAATAAATTTTAATACTATTTTTGCATATAATCCTATTTTTGCATACTGTTAGGACTGATTATGGATGTTAATTTCTATGTTACAAGTGAAATTGAATGCTAATAAACCTAGAATGATTATATGCTAACTTGATATTTCTCGTAGGAATGGTGATCTATTCTCCTTCTATGAATGTGAAAGTTTGAAAAAAAATATGATGCACCCTAAATGATTCTATGAGGTTGCATGTGTTATATTAAAAATGTAAAATATTGCCAAGTGTTTAAGTAGCTGATTTCCATTGGGAAAAGAGATTTATTATAATTATCCTATTAGCATGGATCTAACATGTGTAAATACAAGATGATAGTTATGATCAATGTGTACATGTGTTTCTAAACTTGAAAAAAAACTTTGATGTTATTTTTTGGATGCGTTATATGTATAGATGCTAACAAAATTAAGGATGCATGAAACAACTATAGGAAAAACTGTATGCAGACTTGAAGAGAACCCAAAAACAGTTTAACGTGGGAGTTCATGTGTATTTAAAAGTCAAGTCTAAGAAGAGCACACTAAAAATTGGGAGTCGTGCAAGTGACACTAGAGGGAGATTTTATAGGAAAAACTTTATGCAAACTTGAAGAGAACCCAAAAATGGTTTAATGTGGGAGATCATGTGTATCTAAAAGTCAAGCCTAAGAAGAGCACACTCAGACTTGGGAGTCATGCAAGTGAAACTAGAGGGAAAGTTCCTAGCAGAACCATTGTGCATTCTAGACCGGAAGGTGGTTACACTCCAAAATAGAGATGTGGTGAAGTTGAAGGTTCAATGGAAAAATTTAACTCCCTAGGAAGAAACCTAGGAGTTATAGGATGCTTTCAAGGAAGCTTATATTTCTATGATTTGAAATTATGAAATGATTTCTAAGAAGAATACTGATTGGGACACTTGGATGGTGTCAAATTTAAGCTGGAGAGAATGTGATATCCCATAGTTCAATATTTTTATTCTCAATAAATGCACATAAGTTTATTTAAATTAAGTATGATACACATTTAATTATCGACAACTTAGGTGATAACAATTGTTTGTAAAGTTGTAATCATGTTTGTTTTAATAACTAATTTTTTTTTTTTTTGGGGAAATTAATGGTTAAGTACAAATGGATGAAAGAGGAAAAATGATGGCATTTTTTATCAAAATAATTATTTTATCCATCAACAAGTCCTAGGCATCTAATCTGGGTGATTAGATTTAATTCAAAAATTATGATATTGGCCAATTGTATGTCTCCTAGAAGTGAAGGAGCTATCTTCAAAAGTGGGATACAAGAGCTCATTTATGATCAGTTAACTACCTGCCACCTATTGGTGAGGTGGAGGTTGTTAATAGACACCCAAAAGGGAGGCTTATCAAGGTTGGGAGGAGCCAAGTACTTAACTCTTAGTTTCTCAGAAAAATTCAACAAGTTTATATTTCTACCTATAGTATTTATGTATTTATTTTACTTTTGATTTGGATAATTTCATTTTGTGTATGAAATGAAGAGATTATATTGTAGAAAGTTTTCTAATTTTTATGCAATGTTTTGGAACTAAGGAAAAACTATTTATGAAACTTTGTATTCATAATAATAGTGAGTAAAAAAATAAAAGAAATGAAATAATTTAAAATATTAATAGTGAATTACATTGGAGTTAGAAAGAATAATATTTTTTACTGGTCATTAGAAATAAAAGAATTAAGTTTATTGAAAAAGTTTATCTTTTAAGAATAGGTATGAAGACATGTAAGTTTATATTTTTCATAATCTAGCAATAAGAAATTCCTTTTGACACTAGTAGAGAATCAATGAGAGTCCCTGAGAGAGAACTGAGAATAATCTTGGTAATGGGTTCCCCATAACCGAGACAAGAAATATATGTGTGCCCTGGGAAATGTTGTGAATTCCTATGTGGATTGAAGAAGATTGATTTTATTTCGATAAGTAAAAAATATTTGGAGCCATCGAAAGAAAATTTCTAACTCCCAATATGTGAAAATAATCTCATGAAAAACAATAAAATGAAATATTTAATTTTCACTGAAAATAGATAATAATTATTATAGAGATATTGTTTAATTGTAGTCAAGGAATACAAAGGACTTTTAAGAATGAAAGATGCTATAAAGGAAACATAAGAATCATAAAACAATACACATATATCTTATTATTACAAAGAGAAATTGTAGGAGCATAAAGACTATACTTATAAATGCAAGAATAATACCAGTATTATGTAAATCTTAAGGGAATAAGTAGACCTTTTAATTCAACTATTATTATTTATAATAGTTGTACGTTATTTGTTAATATAACAAAAACCTGTAATTATGGATAGTGCTAAGATGGTGGAACTAATATAAATGCAAAAGAAGTGAACATTCTACAAAATAGAGCGAAGTATGGGTAATAAAGATGTTACGCAATAATAAACTTAAAATTTTTGTATTGGATGAGAATGTATTTGAACAAGAATGCATGAATGCATGTGTTGTATAAAGAACATATATAATTAAAAATAATCAAATAGTTATTATAGATAAATGTAAGGTAAACAAACATATAACGAAGTCAAAATTCTTGTAGCTATTATGACTACAATTTCTCACTACAATTTTAATTTTGTATCCGAGATGTAGTAGCTGGGATTAGTGGAGTAATAGACATAAATTATTTAAACATGTTTTGCAACATGAAGATAATTAGCAGCAGTTAAAATAAAGAATAAATCATTTATAAATGGATTCTTTATAATGCTTATACTTCAATCCAAGGAGCTACCACAAACACTGTGTTACATAAAGGTTTTTAATGCATAAGGGAAAAAAATAATAATATATATATATATAACCTTAAGGTTAGGGTTTATATTTTAAAATTGTATGTCAGATATCAAATATATATGTATAAAAAAATAGTACAAGCTTAGAGTCATAAAAAGAGTTTCGTTCCAGTTACATTGGAACTGTAAAAAAATAAATTTGGGGAAAAACATAAATTTGGGGAAAAACACAATATGAGGGTTTTGAGTCAAGTGTATAGAAACAAGAAGCTTAGAGCCATAAAAAGAGTTTTTTTTCCAGTTACATTGGAACTGTAAAAACATAAATTTGGGGAAAAACACAATACAAGGGTTTTGAGTCAAGAGTATAGAAACAAGAATATATAACTGCTATCTATTTCCTAAATAAAAATAACCCATTCATGTACAAGGAATGATAAATATAGTTGTGAAGATTTGCTGACTTGAGAAATGTGAAAGTTCAATTAGCTTTAGTGAAGCATAGTGAAATTTTTTCAGAACAAACACTATTATCAATAAATAAATTTCAGACCATAACAAGATGTGATACCTGAACATAAATGAACATATGTAGAAATTAGCGAAAACGAAATGGATGTACAGAAATTAATAAAGGGTGATAAAATGCAAGCCTTCACTATACCTGGTTAAGTGAATGCATTTATTTGGGAAAAGTTTGTATACACAGAGAAACGAGCCCATAATTAAGAATAGGAATGTCAAAATACAGGAAAGAAAGACAAATATAAGTTTTAAAACAATCAGATTAAATAAAAGAATAAGTGAAAATCATGAGTAGACAGATTTGATATGAGCTGTGATGATCCAATATAATTAACAATAAATATCTACAGGAGCAATATTGCAATTAACCTTAATAGTCCAAAGTGTCGAATAAGAAGTCTAGTCACAGTAACATAAAACAATGAGGGTTCTATCATTCTCAAATTAACCATACAAGTAACCAATCATAAAATTTACATAAAAACATAAAACCTGTTACACAATGCAAATCGATGGTTGGATATCTAAAAACTCTAAGACAAAAGAAGTGAATGAAGTAAGACCCTTTTCAACAATTAAAATTCGAAATTAAAGAAATAAATTACAATAGGCTATCCTGTAAGGATATGAATGAATATCAATATTAGAAAACCCAAATTTGGAATCGACTTCTAGAAATGTGGTTTGGAAGCTAAAGTGTTAAATATCACCTTTTTATGGTAAGGTAGCCACCATAGACTCCGTGAAAAAAAATAGAGATCTCGGTAAAAAACCTTCCTGAAAATCAAAGTACTTCCCTTTTCTCGCTGTAAGAAAAATGAGGGCATTCATTATTTGAAGGTGTAAACTATCAAATAAAAATGTGAATGAAATCCATTACCCTAGCAAAGTAGAGAAGAATAAGTAATACCTTACCCAATTAACATTGTTAAAACATTGAAGAGTGGAACACATACATTCTTGACAAAACAGAAAGTCAAGTGAAGATTAATTGACAAATGAAAAAGGTTAATGCCATGAATGGCAGTAAACAACACCTGGTGAGAGGTGGCTACTGATAACCCTAGTCATGTAGCGAAACATCGAGGGAGTAACCTTCAGTAAAAATGAATACAGTAAACATAAAATTCCAAAGTCATTAACATCGCCACTAAATCATAGTGGTATCTCAATCGTTGGATAATATTGAAACAAACCCAACCCTTAAAGGAATTATGTTAACAACATACGAGTGGTATCATAAACATCGTACATGCCTAAACATAAACTCTCCAAAAGTTCCATTAACTTGAAACTCAACAAATATAAGGACCAAGGTATTGTAAGACTTCGACAATAATACCACATATGTGAAAATATCACCCATAACATCATTTATATGGACGAGGAATCACCCAAAATAATATAAAATAAGTTGAAATTACTTCGATGAAAAATTAAAAGTAATCTTGTAATATGTAGATCCATTACCTCATATCAAAGGAGTAGGGTAGATACTTGTCAATGTAAACACAATATGAAAACAAAAAAGGTTTTGAATTATATTAATGTATGATGATGATGGTTAACGTCGGTGTGTCCAGAGACCACTCTTTGGTCAAAGATTATGAAACTAAGATCTAACGTGGGTGTACGCAGGGCACTCTAAGAGGAAATGATTTTCATCCTCAATGTTCATATTCTCACAGAGATGTCAGATCCTTTCCACCCATGGTGTTTTAGGAACTACCCAATGACATGTTTCACTATGGAGCTCATGATTGTTAATTCTAATCTTAGCTATATTAATTTTCTTCTTTGAGCTAGTTAAAACAGAGAGATACTTTTGATATTCTAAGGTGGGGTTGATGACCTCCTTATAATACCTTAATTTTCTTTTAGCTGCTAGATCTTTCTCACACCACATTTTTTCTTTGAACTTAGAAGTAACAATTTTTTTAATGTTATTGATGTTTTGCAATGCAACATTCTCGTCGATCTCCCAATGGTTTAACTAGGCCATGGTGTCTTTATACAAACCTCATTTAACCCTTAGGTGGTTTTGGCTTGAATTTAAAGCTAGCTTAGGAAGTCTATGGTCTCTTATGCTATTGAGCTTGTGCTTGTGCAACAGAAGCCTAGTCATAGTTGGGCTCTCGATAGGGGAAAGACCCACTTCTATGTATGTATATGTTATTTTGAAAAGAAAATAAAGTGGCAAGTTAGACTATTGTAGGTGGAATCGATAAAAAAGAAAAGTAAACCCAGTTTTATAAAGTAGTGAAACCCATAACTATAAAAAATTATAATAAGCATATTATCTATGTCTTTGAGCCTTTAGTAGTTGTGCAATAGAATATTTTTATTTCATAGGATATAACTCAAAGGAGAAAACTAAGACTACAATGATACATAATTTATAGAAGCATGTGCAATGTACATGATGGAAAAATAAAGTAATAGGTTAATACTTGAATTACCTAGATATTTAATGGAAAATATTTTAAGAAAAGTTAGAGGGAAAGCAAACTGAAAAGTTAATTTGGAGAATCTCTTGTATTTCTATGCCCTCATGGATATCTTATTACCAGACCTATTATATTAGATGAAAATGATGAATTAGAATATTTTGTAGAGGGAGCCAAGTAGACCATCAAAGTATCCTAGTATCCCAGCCCAATTATGACTGTTGACTAGTGGATCGACTCCTTTTATTCTCGGCATTGGGGTGGTCTCCCTGCTCCTCATGGGGTCCAACTTGGATTCATGATTGCTGCCAGACCCATCACTGATATGGATGGTAGGGGGACCCCAGTCCCTTGGAAGCAGAGGAGACAGAGATGCATTAACCTCCTCCCTGTTTCCCATTCTACTTGATAGATCTCCAAGTAGCCCATCCAAGTATCCTAGTATTGCAACCCAACTATGATTGGAGACTAGCACATCGACGCCTTTTACTCTTTGCATTGGGGTGGTCTCCCTGCCCCTCACGGGGTCCAACCTGGATTGACGCTTCCTGCCCAACCCATCATTGATATGGATGGGAGGGGGACCCCAGTCCCGTGGAAGCAGAGGAGACAAAGATGCACTGACCTCCTCCCTCTTTCCCATTCTACTTGATAGCTCTCTTGGAAAAAGGAAGTAATATGTTAATATTTGAATTACCTAGATATTTAATGGAAAATATTTTAAGAAAAGTTAGAGGGAAAGAAAACTGAAAAGTTAATTTGGAAAATCTCTTGCACTCCGGATTCTTACAATGTATTCATAGAGTTTTAAGAGAGGAAGTTTGGAAAGAAAATAACTAAGGAAGAAAAAAATAATTGACTCCTTGTTATCATGGGTATATATGAGTGCATATATTTTTATAAAAATTAAATAAATAAATAAATAATGGATGTGAGGGACTTTACACTATATTCATCCATGAACCACCCAATAATTATATTTGGGGGTTTCCACATTAGTTTCCACACACACACACACAAACACACACACATATATATAAGCCCACAGAAGCCAAATTCATTAGAGAAATTTTGAGGTCTAAAATGGGCCACCTAAGGAATATTATAAAATAATAGTGAAACTAATAAAATAAGATTATATTACACCATCAAATGTTAGAGAGAAAAGTCAAAAAGCTTTTTTTTCAACTCATATTTTCAACTTATCCCCTTATTATTTTACTCATCTTTCAAGTGGAAGCACTCGTTGGATGTAAAATTTAAATCCTCATCCAAGGAGTATCCATGTTTCATACTTTTGATGGCCCTACTACATGAAAAAATATAAATACATGAAAAAGTGTGATTGCAATTATGCTTTTCATGTATTTCTCATTTTTCTTGTAGCATGATCCATCGAAAGTATGCAACATGGGTGTTAATTATACGAGGTATTAAATTTTGCATTCAATGAGTGCTCTCTCTTCAAATTTGAGTAAAAAAATTGGGAGATAAGTTGAAAAAGTAGTTTTATTATTTTATTATTTTTTAATATTTTTACCTTTTTACTCGAAAAATAGTGAATCATCCCCCATGGTTGATATCAATCATCTTGAATCCTATTAGTTCTTATAAATTTTATTTTGGTTGTATATTTTTGTTTTGTGACCCATTTTAGATCATTAAATTTCTGTGATGAGAGTAAGATTGCAAGAGGACAAGAAAAGGAATGTCGAAGAAATGTTGACAAAGCAGGAGGAGAAGCTAGAGGAATGTCGATGAAGCAAGAAGAGAAGCCATGGTAAAAACACTAATTTTTTTACCCTAAGTGTGCATGGTAAAGACGACATTTTTTTAAGCCTTTGTGTGCATGGTAAAAACCTTAGTTTATGGAAAGAAATCTTTGTTTGCATCTTAATTTCTTCGTTATAATGTAGCCATAAGAAAATAACACCTTAGTTTCTTGGGGTGAAGTTCAATTATAGTCCGCAGGTGGTAGCACAAATGGAAAAAATCATGTTGGAAAGCCCTTGTGTATCTACGTGATCGAGAGTTCAATCCCATTGGACATGTATGACCAACTAAACTTTAAAAAAAAAATAGAAAGACATAAAAAATATGTAAGTCTTCTCTCCAATTCACTATACAATTTTACTAGCTCGGTGGGAATCTATTGTACAACATATTTGGTACATTATTTTTATCCAACAATCCACTAATTCCTTCAAATTATTTTTTTTAATTGAATTTATCTGAAAACCCATATCAAAGGTCTCGATAACTCCATATTTTTGCGATCAAGGAGTCTTCTTCGACATCAAAAATTTCATCTATGTTTAAAATTCTCAACTTGAAATCCATCTTGTTGTTGGTTTTTCAGATCGGTCACACGATTTTCTTTTCCCACCTTTTGAAATCCTCGTTGATTTGAACTATCGATCTGCAAGATGGAAAATCACCCCAACTTGATGTAGAGGGACTATGGGCTTAAATCCAAAGGAAATTGATGCCATTATCCACACATGCAGACATCCAAGTGATGATTTCAGGTGTTTAGAGAATTTATGACCATGTTTTTGGGGTCCCCAAAAGTTTAGATCACCATCGTTCACTTTGCAGATTCAAGAAATGTATGATGAATGTTCAAGAGATTTTTGACCCTAATCAAGAATTCATTTATCCTAGTATTTGATGCAAATGTGTATGCTGATGATATATTCAAGGGTTTGAAGGGAATTAGGAACTTTGTGGTTCCTTATGATTTTTTTTTAGCAGTGGATCTGCTTACGAGTGCCTGAGCTCTACACCATTTAAGGATATTTTGGTGCCGAAGAATTCAAATTTACAACGATCTGGTGGAAATAAGAGGAGTTAAGGTTTTGAGGATTTGATTCTAGGTTTTAGTAACAATGGGTCCACGAACAAGACACGGTATGGTTTTCTAATGAATTATGTTCTTTGTCATTTTGATCCATCAAACATTTTTCAAATTTAGGTTTTGTTGTTTAGAGATTAGCAAGTCATTGATTGTGAATTGAGTTTGATATTTTCATTTGGGAATTGAGTATACACGAGAACCAATGCTTCCCCCTTTTTTTTTAACCTATTACAATGTGAGTGACAATGAAAATATTTGAACTTGTGTCCCCTTGCTGGTAATTGCTGCTCAATTGCTATCGTGAAAAATACTACTTTTCCCTCCATACTTTGACTACAACTCAACTTACTTTCACAACTCACAAATGCTCAAGTCTTATTTGTGTGAAATTACCACACATTACCTTTTCCAACCATTAAAATCATATTTTTATATATCGAGGGTTTCTGCCTAATTTTTTTTTACGAATTCCTCCCAATTCTCTTTGAAAATTTCTCTCTTTTAGCTATTATGCCAACCATGCTTTCTTATGAGATATTTCCATACACTCTATTGAATTTTACTCTAATTCATTTATCATTGCAAACACTATTTAGAAAATAAATTGAAATTGAGATTTTATTAATTTCCATGAATGACGATAAATGTTAATGGGACTATAGAGGAAGTGAATAAAACATCTCCCAAGAAGAGAACAAAACTTAATTTAACTCTAAATCTAAGTAAGTAACAATAAATCATAGTTAGCACAATGGGGTACAAAAAATAAATAAGAAGCCTCCCACAAAGTAAATGGGAGGTAATCACGCACTTCTTCATTTCCTATAATAGAGATGTCAACACCATAGGTCTGTGGAATAATGTGTTCAACTGAGTAGACTATGTTATTGGAGTCGTGTCATGTAACCCTTGGTGGACTCAAAACTCTCTAGTTTGTGTTTGAGAAATATGTCAAGGAAAAAGCTGTTGAAATTGTAGTAAGAAGTTCATAATTTAATTTTTCCTTCGAGTAAGTTAGGAGAAAATATAAATTCCACATCAGTAGACAATTTAAATGAGTTAACCGAGTTATTATCACTCAGTTAGCTTAGTTAATTTGAGTTGGGGGATGAACTTTAGTTGTGTACATTGATTCCTAAATTTTAGGTGCCTAGGTTGAGTTAATTACATTGATTCCTTAATTATGTGAGTTATGTACATTGATTTCTTAATTACTCTTTCATTCTCTTGTCAAAAACTTTTCACTTCAAACATTAAATTCCTTGTTGTTACTATAATATCTATATATGGATCCTATTGGTTTCCATGTCCAAGTCCATTAGATTTTATTCAACATCTCCAAAATTGCAATTTTAACCCATGGGATGTTGACAAATTTCTTGAAACTCCATAAATTCTAGTATGTGTTACAACCACGAGCTTAATTTTCTCATTGACACTTTTTTCTAGAACCTTGCTACCATATTTATTCGAGAGATAGAGAAATTCTCTATCTTTAATTTCAATTCGAATTGGAAAAAATGTCCAAAAAATAAAGTTTGTTAAACAACATTACCATGGATATTATTTTGAAATTTCACAATATTACGAATGTATATGTCCTATTTAAGCATGTGACAAACCATATTCTCATCAATTTCATTTTTCCTTTCTATGTCCTCTCTCTTTGTATCCATTTTCTTGTAGCATGAGAACATGTCCAAAATTCCCTTTGGGGACTACGACCTCCAAGCAAACATTGCAGTATTTAAGGAGGAGGAAGCCCTATTGTGGCATTCCTTTTTATTTCAAATTAGGTTTCCCCTTATCGGGTGCAAGGCATGATTCCCTCAATTCAATGATATTTTAACTATATATTGACTAAATTTGTATTACTTCTTAATGTTTTCATTTCATTGAGTCATCAAGTTTTTGGTTGTCTCCAAAATCCTCTATATTTAAGTGTTTGTTCAAATTTTTGGTGTGTTGTCATTGTCACTTATAAAGGAAATGTCCCATTTTACACATTCCATCTAATGTATGTTGTTTTTCCTATCACATATAAAATGAAAAATTACTAAGTGGGACATGTGTCCTCTAAGGTTTTATATTCCCCTTTTCTATTATATACATACTGGGATTATCCTTTAATTAGTGCATGTATGTTTCATTATTTCACTATTATCAAATTTCATATCCCTTGGTTGAGTATCATATCTCTTATGTAGCTATAAAGATAGGTGTGATATGCGTCATCTAATATTTCAATTTTCACTATCCATAATTCACTCATTTATATCTTCAAAATTCATTTTTTTTTAGGATTCTGAAACATTTTGCTTCGTATTTCAATGTAACATCCTCTATTCTATGCAATGTATTGAATTTATTTTAGATACATTTCTACAAACTTGCAACCACAAAAATATCAACACAAATAAATTAGTTTCTTAAGAAATACCACCTGATATCCGTGTTAATGTGCATGGGAAAAACATAATAATATTTACTCAAGATATAGAAACGATTACCCTATATTGCAACCACTTTCCATCCTTTTTTATAGGGAATCCAGGAACAATGATCCAAAGGTAAAAGTGAAAGTAGTGGTAATAGCACCAGAGTGACCTAAAACGTTTGTGAGTAACACCTGACTCTAACTCAAGCATAAATTTTCTTCTTGGGGGCACCTAAGAACCCTATAATTTAATTAGTTTCTCAATACACTCCTCCTTACCCATGTTCATGTTCATTAGGTAAAACAGGGACATGTTCAGACTTAAGTGTACATGAACTAGAAACCTGTGTTATTTTTGGTCTAGAAAATAACAAGGGCACATTGTGCTTTTTAACAATGTTGAAACTCCTCTTCTACTACTGCATAAATATGTTATATGCCATCTCCATTCTTGTTGAAACAATGCTAAGTAAAAAAAAACAAAAGAACACTTGCCACAATTATTGAATTCAGTTTCATATCTTCAATATGCATTTCCAAAATTTGTTACAGGGAAATATTGGAATCTACAATCTAGACATACCTTGCAAGCATTTTATTCCATGCTATTTTATGAGAAACCTTATGTGCATTTTCCACACATCTATTTTTTCCATACTTACCTAAAAATGAATTCCCTGCACTATAACCAATTCAAATATTTCTCTTATTATATATTCATGGATGATTCTACCAAATTTCATGAACACTAAGGAACCCCAAGTAGGAACAACACTAGTAAAGAATATTGACTTGAATTTTTTTTGACCTAGTCATTTTTGTGTTACAATAATAATAGCTCTATCCTTGGGGTTCCCTTTAACTACAGGAACATTATTCTTTGGAAAAATGGAATGAAACTTCCATGTCCATCACCTATCCTTTCACGATTTCTATGGTAGAATGAAATTTTTTTGATGAGAACACGTTATTTGTGATCACACACTAAGTATTGGATGATAGTGTTATGTCACAAGGTGATAAAAAAAAAAAAAAAAGTGTTTTCTATTTCATTTGGTGAATTTTTTGTATTCTTTGATTTGATTATTTTATTGTAACATGGAGAATGTGTAAACCCCATTGTTTAAGAGTGCAGAAAAAATCCAATCATCCTTAGCTTTGAACTCTTAAGTATAATCAATAATATTTGGTTAAACCTCCATAAATCTATGCAAGGGAATTTGGCATGTATGCATTGGATGTGATATCAAGAATATCATACTAAGCAAGGATATTTTGAAACATGGTCATGTTGCCTTGTATCTCAACAACATAAAAGAATATCTTGTTCACATACTCTAATGAAAACCAAATGTTGACTAACCTTGTATCATTTAATTAAAATTTGAATGTGTTTGTACTTGTAGCCTCAATTATAAGCATTGTTAAAGCGTGATACAAAAACGATAGGCTTTTTGTGATGAAGTAATGCATATTCATTTCCTAGAAACAAAACCATCTCTCATTTAAAATATAAATGTCCTCTTTGTCATAGGCATGGAAACATTGTTGGATTGTTATGCAAGACCAAGAAAAATTCCTTAAGGTCAAGAAAATTAAGGATACTTTATTAAGACCTAATGAACCCTATGCGAGGAGACTATGGAAATTGACTCAAATCAATCCCAATGTAGGGGGGACTACTAAGTGAAAGAGGATGAAGGGGATTGATGAATGGTGATTCATAGATGAAATCACAAAAAACTCTACTCAAATCACTCTATTCAAACCTTAAATGGAAAGATAATTTCTAAAAGATTTGGAGATGAAACTAGGGTTTCAAACCTGGGGCTAGCCAAATCTCTCAAACTAGCCAATAAATCTCAACCCTTTTCAAAGGAAATTATTGGCTAGGGAAGGTCGAAGTTCTAGCTAATTTTCTTGGCAAAAATGAGACCTCTATGCTAAGGTAAGAGGATTCATATATCTGTTTTCCCATCCATATTTTTCCTTTTGATGATTTTATTTTTAATTTGGGACAGCAATGGAATTTGGCATTCCTTTTTTTCTTGCATAAACCTATTCAGAGGCTCTGTTGAAGCATGGAATTGTTCCCTTTTTACTATCCCTTTTGCCATATCATTTCACATTTTTGTCACCATTTTACAATAATCTCAACATGTTCAAGGTCAATATCAACTCTTAAAAAGGTATTCATCATCCATAGTTAGAATCTCTGTTTCCTAATGAATTATAACAAAACCACTCTTACAGTGATAAAATCATGAAAATTCTACAACTAATATATTTTTCCACAAAAAAATCAATTGTTTGACAAGAAGCAGCACTTGAATAAAGGGATGAAGAGTACCAAGATGTGACAAATGTCTACCACATGGATAACCACCTATTTCCATGTATTGGAAGGATACGAGGATTGAGAAATCTAGAAGTCAAATTCAGAGTCAAACTCTGTAAATGACATGTCATGATCAAATGAAGGCAGCAGAGGAATAGAATAAACATCAAGTGAGCGAGACTGAGGACTATTCAACTATTATATTTTGGATCAAGACAAATATCCTATGACTTTCTCTTTCAGTATCAAGTCATAAAGAGATTGAGTTTCAAAATTAATCGATCTCGTAGATGTCAAGGAAGCTCATGTATTGTTGGATTAAAACTCTTTAAATTTAGTTTATGAATTTTGTATAAAGGATGTAAGACAAGACCTGAGACATAAGTTCTTTATTATTATTAATTTTATCGTTGTTTCACTGTAAATATTGATACTTTGTTCCAACTTAATATAAGTCACTCTGTTCTCAATGTGTGCATGAAGATCTTGCGAATGATAATTGAATTTCACTCATGAAAGGATCCCTTGTTCAGTTATGAGGTTTTGTTCATAATTTTTTTTTGCATCACTTGTCTTTACCACTATAATTTCTTTTCAGAATTTTTTCTCATCATAGTTGTATTTCTGATCATTGCCATATTTTTGAAAAGTACTGATAAACATAAAAACAATAAAAATAGTTTGATTATTGAATTAATCTTATTTCCAACACTTATTGATTTGTAGCTTAATTCAATTTCTTAATTGATGATGAAATACTCTTTAGAGGTTAAATATGCACAAAAGTAATCATTATAAAGTTGTAAATTTTTTAATTCTAGTTTTTGCAAGTAGGAAATAGATCATTTTTAGTGTTAATTCTCTTTCATGCAATTAATATATAATTTCCTTACTCCAATTTAACATAAAAGTTTCTTTCTGCAAGATTAGTGTAGAATAATTTCAATTCTTAAAATTACAACTAGATTGTTTCTTTCTAAGCATTTTCCTTTCATGCAATTAGGAGAAAAGTTTGAATTATGAAATTTAGATATATTTTCAATTTCTGCAAGGTTGTACATTTCAATTCTATTAATTATAATTTAATATAACTTTATATTGAAAGAACTTGTACTTAATTATTCTCCAAATTGTGTTTGTCCATACTTAGAATTAGTTTCGTTTCTAGAATCAATAAAGTCATAAAAAGAATCCTAGCATAGATATTGTACATAAACTTTATAAGTCTATGAATCCTGGTTGACAATTAATGAAGTAAATGAAGTAAATGAAGAAAAATTAATTTACCAAAACATCTAGGCACAATTTCCGGGGATGTGTATATAGGATTCCATTTTTCATTTTTCATTTTAGGCACATTCAATTTTGATTTAAAAAAAATGATAAAAAACAATCATTCATAGAGAAAGGATTCTAGGGGTAGATTTATAAGTAAAGGTAGAAGTTAAATTCCAACATCACCACTCACTCCACCTAGAACTCGTAGTGCCACACCACCCACTGAAACTCACATTCCATCATTCATAGGTAGACATAGACTTCCTGAGGTGCATAGATATGAAATCCAAGTTAAAGATACACCAACTTACTCTACTGAAGTTGTGGTTGAAGAACCTATATCCCCAGCAAAAGGAGTAATATTTATACCTTATACTAGAGAAAAACTTCTAGGAAAAGAATTGGAAGTTACTAGTGAAAAAGAAGAGGAAAATTATTCTAATATACCATTAGTAGAAGAACCAGAAGAGGAGCTACATAATCCAATCATAGAACCTTATATTAGCTTCGAGGAATCATAATGGAAGGCGAAGGGGAAGGATAAGTACATAATTTAAATGGTGAACTTAGGATTGGAAGTGGAAGTGGAATAGGAGGAAATAAAGGAGGAGGTGGAGGTATAGGTGGTCGAGGTGGTAGAGGAGAAATAGAGACTTTTGGTTTTCCAATCTCTATTGAAGATACCACAACCAAAATGAAAAACATATCACCCTTCATCCTCCCTAATTTCCATGGTTAAAGGCATGAGGACCCTCAAATATTTCTTTTTGAGTTTTAAGTCTTGTGTAGATATTATGACTAGCTTGATCCTCAAAAACTAAAATTGTTTCCAGCTACTCTTAAATATGGAGCACTTAAATGTTTTATGGGATTAGGAACACCTTCAATTATAACATGGGAGGAAATGAAAAATGTGTTCTTAGATAAATATAAGGATTATTGTATGTGCCATAACCTTAAGGATGAATCTTTAAAATGATGCAGAAGGAGGATAAATATTTCCTTGAATATTTAGTTGAAATATTTTCCTATAACATTAAAGGGGCTAAGATATATAATCTAGATGATGGAACTTTGAAAAGTATTTTGATAAAATCTATTAAAGATGAGTGGATTGACCTCCTCAATTTAATGGGCAAATGAGTTGTTTCTTATTTTTTATTTAGAGAAATTTGTGATCTGTGTACACATATTTCAAGGGGTAAGGGTAGAATTGGGAAAATCCAAGAGATCTTGTTATGTCCATAATTAGTAAATATACAACTGGAATAGTATGTAGAGATGAAATAGGTAATTTTATTTTTAATTTCAAAACAGATATTCTTGGGAGTCTTAGTGAACAACTAGATACTCTTAAGATACAAAAAAGGAAAAACATGAAAATTTTGCATTATCTATCTTTTGTTCCAGATGTAGGAAGAAGCATTCCTTGAGATAATTTCCCCTTGATAGTTAGAAATTTGTGTCATATGCGTTGAAAATAATAATACAAAGGAGTGTCCTTCGATACCTATTCTTAAAGTTGTCTTTCAAGATTAAGTTGGAACAAGTCACATTGAATCTATTTGTTTTGTTGCTAAAATACCATGGAAAAATTAGAAACCAAATATGACTAAAGGTTTCAATACTCAATCATATGCATAACCATAGAATAATTGGACTGCAGCTATGCCTTGGCAACCTTGGTCCTCACAATATCAAAATCTATCTTTGGCCCAAGGTTGGAAAAATTCTTATGGAAAAAATCCTTAATATCCTCAATTTCAACAACCTTATCCTTCTTTTCCACCAAATTATTATCCTCCTCAACCCACCCAACCTCTTCAATTTCAAAATCCAAATCAAAAACTTTCATTTCCATTTCCTCAAAAGTAAAATTAACTGCCAGCTCAACCACTTCCTAATCCAAATAATAAAAATAAACAAGCTATCTATAATGTTGAAGGAAAACATTTTCAAGTTTGTATGATAACCCCATTAAGTCTAAATTATATCCAACTTAGATTTGTAGGGTTTTGCAAAAGAAGTCATCAAAAATTTTCATCCAAAAATCTAAATAGTATTAGATTCATGAAAATGGGGCAAATCTTGATCAAGAAAGTATTCCTTTAGGGGAAGATGTTCCTGTAAAATCAAAGGATGAAAAAATAAAACAAGGTCCTACAGTTCCTTTAGTATAACAACCCTCTATTTCTTTAGTGGATCCACCTTTTCCTAAAATACTTAAAATTGATAAAGGAATAGAAATGAAAATTGTTTTATAAGGCTATGATATGCTAAATGAAATTAAGAGTATTTGAATTAAAGTTCCTTTACTTCGATCCGTAAAGGAAATAATGATATTTTCAAAAACCATAAGGAGTTATGCATTAGAAAACCAGGAAGAAAAGGAAAAGACATTAAAAAAATTCAATTGGTAGGAACAATTGTCAATATTAAGATGGGGAAAAATATTGTCCAAAAATATCTAGATCCAGGTAGCCCCATTGTAAAAATACACATCATTGGTATTGATATTCCAAACATTCTGATTGATCTAGGAGTAGCCATTAATATCATGAGTAAACATACAATGGAGAAACTTAAGCTTCCTAATATTTAGTATACTCCAAAATTTTTACAATAAGCAGATAGATTTGTTATTAAACCAAATGGGGTATTATAAGATATGTCTATCTCTCTATATTCTTGGGAATATCCCGTAGATTTCATGATTTTAACTCCCAAGAATAATTCAGGAGGATATCCATTGATTCATGGTATACGTTGGCTAGCTACAACTAATGCATTCATAAGCTAGAGATCAGGAGATATGTATATATATTATGGAAATTCCACTAATAAATGTGCATTGTATCCTCCTACAAAAACAACAACTGAAGTATAAAGTGAAATTTGGATAGATGATGATGATGAAGAATTTGATAATATGTAATCAATTTATATTCATTCACAACTAGATGAAGAAGATCATTTGATAAATTTAACAAATAATAATGACTCTTTTTCTTACTGTAAGCAAGATCAAAGTTTTCAAGAGAAAAGTAACATTGAATATCTATCATCTCATCAATTTGATTTACATTATCCAAAGAAGTTTGACAATTATCAAGTAGAAATGTCTCGAGGAAAAACATTAAATATCAACAATAAATTGGAAGAATCTTAAAAGAGAAAATTAATAAAGATTATACAAAAACATTCCTCTTCTTATGCATGGGAATATACTGATATGAAAGGATTGGTCATAAAACTTGTATGCATCATATTTATATCCATGAAAATATCAAACCAGTTAGAAAGCCTCAAAGGACAATGAATCTAAATTTGAGAGAAAATGGTAAACAAGAATTACAAAATATTTTGAATGTGAATTTCATTTATCCAATATCAGAGAGTCAATGGGTGTCACCTTTAGTAATTGTTGCAAAGAAGAATGTAAAATGGAGAGTATGTGTTATCACTAAGTTGGTACAGATGGGCTACACCACCAAACAACCTAGAGTAACTCTTTCAAACCAACTTCTAGCTGAAAATTAGCCTTTTCAATCTGAGGGGGCTCTCTTAAAGATATTGATAATGTTTTGTAAGTGAAGCTCACAAATGGCTAAATCTGAAAAAGTGTTTTAAGTATGTCTGTATGCAGGTGAAAGATGAATAGAAATCACAACCATTGGGCTAATGGAGTCAATACTAAGAAACTCAGTGACATGGTTATTCTTGTGGAAGATGAGGCATATAAATGTTTTTATGAAAAGGGAATACACACAAATACACATAAGTCTAATGCTTGAAGGAAGTTATAGCATGATGTACATGAATTATAAGCAATAAAACATCAAAGTACTGAAGACAAAATAGCAAGATACATAAGACAAGTGCTCATAAAAACATCAGATGAATCTCGGGTGAAGAAAGAGCCAAAAACCACTGTATATTACTGATAAGAAAACGTTTACAATGGTAGTTCTATAGTTATCATCAATCAACCCTCTATTATTTGATATTTTTCCTATTAATTGACTCCAACACCTTTACATTGGATCTGCCTACATGGCTGGATCTTCGAATCCTTTTGTTGACACCTATTCTAACAACAAGAAAATTACATGGAAATGAAAATGACATCTACTAACTTTAGGACTTAGAGACCTACTAGGACTCTTTCACCTATTTATTACATCAACTAACTGAAAATACTGCATATTTACATCGAAGATATTCATGTACTTGGGTGGCACTAACCATGACCAAAAAATTAATGGCTCCACAAAGTTAGGAGACTAGTCTTCCTACTTTTAAAGATGTGGTGTTATGACAAATGATGAATGTATTCATAATGAGCTGGTGAGCTGGAAAACCTTGTTTAAGAGCATGCCTCCAAAAAAATATTTCTCTAATACTCTTTAAGCTTTCCACGTGGTTGGCTTACCTCCAATGAACCATCAAAACTCAAAATTTCTACAAAAACTTGCTCGCTACAGAAACAAGGGAGTCAAGGAAAGTTCATAGCAAAATTTCGTAGCAAATTGATTTCACCAATCTATGCCAGCTGTTAGCTCTATTTTCTGATTTGGAAATGTTTTTTGATTCAAAATAGCTAAATACAATTTTTCACCCATATTGATTTTGACCATAGCTGCGATTTTAAGAAAAAATACACCTACAACGAGTTCGTAGCGAAATCTGGGCTTCAAGCTTGGGATTCGCTACGAACTTTCCTAATTGGCAGTCAAATAAAAAATTATCCTTTCTTCTTGAAAATTTTTCCTATTGGTCTGCAATTACTGATTCTGAATGATGACAAATTGTGAAAAATATAGTGAGTCCACTCTTCAAACTTTAGAAACGTCACCTTTGGTAGTAGGAGCTTGAATCCATTCAGGTTCATTTATGACTGTGATTTTAAGACCTTTTTTCTTTAACTCTAACTATATCATCTCCATTTTCCCTTCTAACTCTGTGATCTGGTCTTTGAGTTTCTTTCTTTCAGATTGCAACCATAAATTTCTCTTTCTTGTGTGCTTCATTACCCTTCGTAGAGGAAGTGTCCTTTTCAACAATTTCTTGGCTTTGGTGAATGAATCATCATATTGATTTAGTTTCTCATTTACCTTTTCTTTGAAATATTCCATCATATTCCTATCTACCTTAGCTTCCTGCAACTCCAATTTGGTCTCGATAACCTCTTCTCTAGCCTCTCTTAACTGCTCTTTTAACATTCACACTTTAGGTTTCTCAACCATTTTCTCTTTACCCTTCCTTTCCACAATGATCTCCTCTGCTGCTAAAGATAAATCAATGATATATTTTGTGATAGGTTGCTTGCCTTTGTCAGTAATCATTTTCCTTTTATTTTCCATGATACCTTTGGCAAGTTGCAACATGGTGAGTGGTTTTCTTGGTTGAAATATAAAATCTTCATCTTCTCCTAAAAAATCAAGCTTCTTAGCAGTTACACCATTATTTTTATTCTTATTCCCTTTAACATCTTTAACTCTGACCACTGGATTCTCCTCTATGTATATGGCGTGAAGAATATCTTCCAGGTTGCCTTTCCCAATTGTTTGGCTTTTGGTTATCCTTCCATATATTTTCTTACTGATATTTTGTTTGCTACTTGCAGGTGTAGGCTGTGGAATTTCTGTCTCTTGTGCAGGATCTACTTCAATATCCATGGGATCTATAATGGGTTCCATCTCCTCCTCATTCACACTCTCTATTTCAGCTCCAGGTTTTTCACTCTTGCTTGAAGGAGCGGCTTTTAACTTTGGAGCGTTCTTGGGTGTTACTGAATCAACCTCATAACCACTGAGAAAAAGAAAGGTAGCCCAATATTTGTTTAGTTTTTTCAACTTGTCCAAGACCAGGAGTTTAATCAACCCATGATGGAAAATAGAGGTCTCATTTCTTTCTGGCCTAGCCTGTCCCTTGTCTGACATCTTACCTAAGCTCCTAAATAAGAAAAATGGAAGATCAAGAGACCGCTTACCAGTGAAGTCCAACAAAGGCCTGAAATGGTACTGATATACCATATGAAATCTCCCCTTACGAGTAAAGTATTTTTGGATTACTAGCAACAATTTGGATTAGTCTTCTTTCATGTAGCTCCTTGAGATTCCATATGTCATGTTTGCTCCAATGTGCTTGGGTTTTATAAATTCATCACAGTTCTTCATCTTAAACTTAGTGTCTTTGAACCACTCTTTATCCACCCTTGGTATTTCTATGGCTTGAGAAATTGTCTCGAGTGACACTACAAAATTTAGCACCCCCACCTTCAAAGTTTTACCTACGAAATTCACTGCAAAATATATTGATACCTGGGCATGAAAACATTGAATTTTTTGGCAGAATTTCATGCATCCAACATTGTTGAAAGCTTCTGAAAAGCTGGGGTCTTCATTTAGTAACTTGACATCCATGGGTTCATATCTTACACAAGAGCATCCTTTATTTGTTTTCTTCTTCATGGCCATCTTCTTTTATACTACGTTGCCTTCTTGAAACTGCGACACCTGCAAATAGAAAAATTCAACAAAAAGTTACTTGCAATGGAACTAGACCTTTCAAGGATGATAATTAATAGATGCATACAAATGTCGAAGGAAGGATGACAAAGAGGAGAATTGGAGGTGATGTTAAAAGGTGAAATTCGAATATGGGAGGGATAATGACAAATTGGAAGAGTGAAGTGTAATGATGAATGCCACTTATGATTACGCATGCTTGGATGACTGTAATAACTGATCATGTGACCTCACATTCACCATAAAACTCTAAAAACTTGACACCTGATCATAACATTTATTGGTGTAGAAAATATGATTCCAGAGCATTTTCCATTATAAAACTGGAAAATTCACTACGGATTGGTCAGGTGAGTGCTTAGCGAAAACAACCTGTTTGTAGTTATATTCATTGTAGACTAAGGGAAAAACAAATAGGTGGCCAAAACCTAAATTTAAACCAATGAATGTAGACCATTGGTATATTTTGATATATTTGACTCTGATAACATGACCAATTGACTATTATAGACTTAGGATAATGACCAATTCATGATTTTCATCAATTTCATGAACTATTTTTATGAGACAAATGACACCTATGATAATGACCCTATCAATAAAAAATGAAATTTTATTTGTGATAATAGTGGATCCTCTGGGGATGGTGTGCCCCTATGGTACACCAAAGAATTTGTAGTTTTGTGTACCTTCCTTTAAAAACTGAAAATTTTTGAACTTGATGAAGACTTCACCAAACTCTTATGGCCTTATCCTTGGGCTCAAGCTTGATGATGAATTCATATTTATTAGAAAAACATCATAAGAGAAAATAGAATATGTGTAATGGAGTGTAATTCAATAAAATAAACTAGGAGGAATAGTTCTTTAGAAACTTGCCGTTGATAGGTCCTCCTCCACACAACTGTCCATCCATCTCTTGAAGTAGAAAAGTGTTGTTGCCATGGTATGTAGCTATCAAAAATGGCTCCTTTGAGATGTTCTAAAACTTTCCATGCTTCCCCTTTTCCTAAATTATGGCTTCCCAATTCAGAACTACATCCTGGATTTGGAAATTTTCTTCTTTTGTCTTTCTGTCAAAATTTTTCTTCACTCTGTTTTGTAATTGCTAGTGGTTGTCATATACCTCTTCCATTTTTTCCTACAAAGCTATGGGATGGTTTATCCTCCTTTGGATAGCATTAGGCTCCTCTTCAAGTCCTTGTAGTAGTTTCATTACCAGAACCCCCAAATAATTTGGGAAGATAGCTTCAAATCCATATACCAATTCATAGGGAGATGTACCAATGGATCACTTAGTGCAAACTCTATCAGCCCACAAAGAAAACTTTAGCTTTAGATGCCATGATATTTTATTTTCTTGCAACACATTTTTGATGATCCTCACTATGCTTTTATTGGATGATTCTGCTAGGCCATTACCTTGAGGGTAATAGGTTGTGGAACGACCAAGAGTGGTATGATATAGATGACAAAAGCTAATCAATTTTTTGGATTTAAAATCTTGTGCATTATCAGTAATAATATTCATAGGACAACCAAACTTGGAGAAAATTTTTTGATCCAAAAATTAAATGATGACTAAGTCAGTAGCCTGCCTGGTTGGGACTGCTTCGATCCACTTGGTGAAATAATTAGTGGCTATCGAAATCCAGTGATGCTGCCCTGAGGATGCTGCGTGTATTTCACCAATGAAGTCCAGTCCCCATTGATGAAGACTTCTGCTGGGAAAATACCGAGAGAGGGGGGTGAATCAGTATTTACTGCATATTCAAAACTTTTACTTTTTCTTGCTTCTAAAACCCATACGCTACTTTCCTGAAACAGACTCGCGTATATACGCGAATACCCTTTATGAAACTCGCGTATACACAGATATCTAATTATGTTATTATATCTTCACTTAAATCATTCCATCATTCATTCATCAGATGTTTAATAAACAGTAAACATGAACAGTAAGAGCAGAGTAAACCATCACACAAAGCATCACACACAAACACCAGGATTTTTAGGTGGAAACCCAAGTCGGGAGAAAACCACTGCTGCAGTTGCTCAGCCTTCAATATTTTATTATAGAGAAAACATCTTACAACATATGTGCTGGTGCAGACTCTACCAGCACGCAGGCACCCACCTGCGCTCGTTTACCAGCCTCTCCTGGAAGGGA
This sequence comes from Pinus albicaulis, assembly GCA_034641835.2. NCBI lineage: Eukaryota > Viridiplantae > Streptophyta > Pinopsida > Pinales > Pinaceae > Pinus > Pinus albicaulis. Next base: position 533,544,092 of record CM076581.1, on the reverse strand, counting down.
GCTACGACCCCCCGATCTCGTTTACCAGCCTCTCCTGGAAGGGAGCTACGACCCCCCGATCTCGTTTACCAGCCTCACCTGGAAGGGAGCTACGACCCCCTGACTGAAGGCTACAACCCTCAGCACCTCTAAGGACCACGTTTCATCAATTTTCACACTGGATCCAACAACTTCAATAGAACACAACTTGCAGGCCACGTTTCATCATATTTTCAGACTGGACCCATTCCATACTTTTAAGCTCAAACATACTTCACCAAACAGATACTAACCAATTCAGACAACACAGATCAGATAGCAGTAATACAGCAGAACAGATCAGATGTTTCATACCCCATGCTTCAGCAAACCCTAGTTTGCATACGCGCTCTCACTTCACTGATGTCGCGTATATACGCGCTTCCGTCCGCACAAACCAGCGTATACCTCTGTGTATATTTCATTGCGCATACGCGCTTTATCTTTAGCGAATTCGCGTATATACGCGCTTCCTCTGAGGCGAAGTAGCGTATATATCTTCAATCATTATAGAGCAGCATGCTTCTTCAGATCAGATATTCAGTTCAGTTTTACCCTTTTTTTTTCAGACAGATGTCCGCCTAGATGTTCGCCTCATCACAGATCTAAGCCTTCCATAAGCAGATTTAGTAGATACAAGTGCATTTCAGATCTAGATCTCCTTCTTCATCATTGGTGCATCATCCATTCAGATTTATCATTCAAGTGTAACCCTTACCATTCAGATCTACTTCAGAGTGAAGTATTCATTCAAGCTCAGACATCTTGCACCCACCCCTATGCTTGCATAATGAATTTCATCTCTTTATATAGGTTTAAAATTTTTCAATACCATGAGCCAAAACAATACCATGAGCCCAAAACTTCATCACTTCCGATGGTATTCTTGGACGGGGTCAATTAGGCGGATCATTACCCAATACAATGGGTTAATACCATGGTGGATACCCCTGGTTTTGCACTTGTTGAGCGCTTTTTCCCATACGCGACTTGGAACGTTGTTTCCCGCGTGCATACGTGACTCCCCCTAGGAAAATCCGCGTATACCTAGAGACATACTCTTTTCATCAAGATTTAGCACATGCTGAAATCCTTTCTTCATTGCCTTCTGTACACACAAGTCTATTATGTCAAGAATAACTTCATTAGGTGGATTGCCATCAAGGAAAACACATGTCAACAGTCATATGTCTGCATCTTCATTCAGTGGGTTGCCATCAAGGACAACACTCTGCATCATATTGCCAACAATCTCCCCCTTTGGACTTGATGGCAACCACGATGGTGTTTGGTTACCACAGCAGATAGGTACATTAAGAATACAATGACACCATTCAAACACCATGTCACTCTCCCCCTTTGACATCAAGGGCAAAGGGCTGATCAAAAACCAACATACTCTCCTCATGTGTAAGAAGCAGATCTGATATACATAGAAGTGATCAAGCTCCCCCTGAGTTCATGCTGAATCTTCAAACATATTTTCCAATGAAGTACATGACTCTATGAACTTCTTATCACCAAAGACTCATACTTACATCAAATGTCCAACCAAGTGGATTTACACATGAGACTCAAGTACCCAACCAAGTGGGTTTACAAAAAAAATGACTCAGCTACCCAACCAAGTGGGTTTGCAACTTTGACTAGTCCTTACATGACTGAATATTACAAATTTACATCATGGGTCTCAACATGACCTTTTCATCAATATACAAAAATGACTTTTCATAACCAACATCAGAAAGTCCTCAAGAAGGAGAACATATTTCAGAACCATCATAATGCCAACAATGCATTATACTTAGCAAAGCTAATGCTCCCCCTGAATCTGTGCATCCAAGCAACCTTTCCATATGACTAAGGCTCCCCCTTAGTTTGTGCATCCTGAACACTTTCACCAACAAATCATCAAGGCATCTTTATCAAAACATTAGAAATAGAATTATGAGAACTGGAACACCACCATAGATACCAAACAGTATCAGAGATACCAAACAGCACTGCAGCTGTGCTGAAGAAGGTTGACCCCAAATAGAAATTTTTCAGCAACCAGGCATACGCGGTTTTATGTGCATGAACTCGCGTATATACGCGACTGTGTTTCAAGAAACCCGCGTATCCAATGCCATCTTCTAAATTTAAGCAGATTTGTTCTTTTGACTGGCAGAGAACACTCCCAGCTTCTGTCTTAGATACTCGAACGCTTCCCTGGGCAGAGGTTTGGTAAAGATATCAGCAACTTGTTCTTTGGAGGGAGCATACTCCAACTTCACCTTTTGCTCAAGCACTTGTTCACGTAAGAAGTGATACTTGATGGGAATGTGCTTGGTCTTCGAATGCATAACAGGATTCTTTGAAATACTGATGGCACTTGTATTGTCACACTTAATGGGGACAAGAGATGTACATTTGATTTGAAAATCTTGCAAGGTTTGCATCATCCAAAGGAGTTGAGTGCAACAAGATGCGGCAGCCACATATTCTGCTTCTGCTGTAGATAAGGCAATGGAATTTTGCTTCTTGCTGAACCAAGATACTAACCGGGGTCCCATATAGAATGCACCACCACTAGTGCTTTTCCGATCATCAACACTTCCAGCCCAATCTACATCAGTGTAAGCATGAAGAGTAAGATCAGCATTCTTTGGATACCATAGACCAAAGTCTTGAGTTCCTTGAAGATATTTGAAAATTCTTTTAACAGCCTGAAGGTGAGACTCTTTTGGATTAGCTTGGAATCGTCCAACAATCCCAACTGCATGCATAATGTCTGGTCTAGTTCCAGTGAGATAAAGTAGAGTTCCTATCATTGATTTGTATTCTGGTTGATTCACCGTGGGAGAATCATCATGAGAACTGAGATTGCATCCGGTTATCATTGGTGTACTTACAGGTTTGCATTCTTCCATGCCATACTTCTTCAGAATTTGCTTAAGATATTTTGTTTGTGATAGGAATATACCATCTGCAGTTTGATGCACTTGCAAGCCAAGAAAGAATGTTAGTTCCCCAAGTAAAGACATTTCAAATTCTTGCTGCATGACAGAAGCAAATTTTTGACTCAAAGATTCTTCATTACTCCCAAAAATGATATCATCAACATATACAACCACAATCAATAGTTTATCATTTTCAACTTTTGTGTATAAGTTGCTATCAGCAGACCCTTTTGAAAATCCTTGTTGATGAAGATATTTGTCAAGATGATAATACCAAGCCCTTGGAGCTTGTTTGAGACCATATAGAGCCTTTTAAGTCTACAAACAAGATTTTCATCATTTCCCAAAATGAATCCTTCCGGTTGTTCTATATATACTTCTTCTTCTAGATCACCATTAAGAAAAGCAGATTTAACATCCATTTGATAGACTTTGATTTGTTGATAACTTGAAAAGGCAAGAAACATTCTTATGGCTTCAAGTCTAGCTACAGGAGCAAAAGATTCTTCAAAGTCTATACCTTCTTGTTGAGTATACCCTTTGCAGACCAATCTAGCTTTGTTTCTTACAACATCCCCATTCTCATTTAGCTTGTTCTTGAAGATCCATTTAGTTCCAATGACATTTTTATCATGTGGTCTTGGTACCAAATCCCAAGTGTCATTTTTTTCAATTTGATCAAGTTCTTCATTCATGGCTTGCTTCCAACATTCATCTTTGCTAGCTTGATTGACATTGTGTGGTTCAATTCTGGATAGAAGTGCCAGATGATTAGAAGATCCTACAAGAGTTCTCCTTGTTTGTACACCTGATTCCTTGTCACCCAATATTTGAGATTCAGGATGATTCTTTTGCACATATCTTGATGGAGCTTTTCCAAATAGATCATCTTCAGGTTCTTCATTGGATCCATTGTCTATATCATTTGATGTAGAAGGACATAGGTCACCATCATCTTCTTTTGTTGTTTGTTTTTCTTCTTTAGGAGCTGCATGAGACTCATCAATAACAACATCAATACATTCAACAATCTTTCGAAGCCTTTTGTTGTAACATTTGTATGCTTTGCTTGTAGATGAGTAACCAAGAAATATCCCTTCATCTGATCTAGGTTCAAACTTGCCAAGCTTTTCATCATTATTTTTGATAAAGCATTTGCTTCCAAAAACTCTAAAATGCTTCACAGAGGGAGAATTACCATACCAGAGTTCATATGGAGTTTTGTCACTATTTACCCAAACATGAGCCTTGTTGAGAATGTTAGCTGCTGTATGTGCTGCTTCACCCCAGAACATGTCAGGAGTTCCAGAATCATCGAGCATAGCTCTAGCCATTTGTTGAATTGTTCTATTCATTCTTTCTGCTACGCCATTTTGTTGTGGAGTACCTGCTACAGAGAATTGTATTTTTATGCCATGTTGTTCACAAAATTCAAGGAATTCATTTGATGTATATTCTCCTCCTCGATCAGATCTAAGACACTTGATTTTTAGATCTACTTCATTTTCAACTAAAGCTTTGAAGATCTGAAAATTTTCAAATGCTTCATCTTTGTGTTTAATGAGCCCGATCCAACACATTCTAGAGTAATCATCAATAAATAAGATATAGTATTCTTTCCCACGTGGTGACTTCTTCCTCATAGGTCCACATATGTCAGTATGAATGAGTTCAAGAGGCTTACTTGATGATCCTTCTTTGGCATTAAAATGTACTCTGGTCTGCTTACCGAATTGACAAGATTTGCATATGATGCTTTCTGGTAGATTAATATTGGGAAGACCACGAACAGCTTGAAGTCTGCTTGCTTTGTTGATTTGAGAGAAGCTCAGATGCCCCAGCCTTCTATGCCATAGCCAATTTTCTGAAGACTTTCTCAAGTAACATTGATCTATACCGTTTAGTACATACAAGTTGCTAGGATTTCTTTTTCCTTTTATAATGATTTTACCTGTATCAAGATCACGAACCACACATTCCTTTGAACTAAAGACCACTTCTGTTCCTTGATCACACATTTGACTTACACTTAACAGGTTATGCCTTAATCCATCCACATACATGACATCATTAGCCTTCACCTTTTCTTTTAGAAATACTGACCCTTTTCCTTTAATCACAGCAGGAGTATCATTTCCAAATGTAACTTTCTTTTCCTTTTCTAGAGTATTATATGTAAGAAGTTTGCTTTTGTCACCTGTCATGTGTCTTGAGCACCCACTATCAATGTACCATTGATTTTCTTCACCTTCTGCAAATAATGCTATCCCACAATTTTCAACCTGTAATTCTTTCTTTTTCCATACTTTAGAGCTTGAGGAAACATGTTCATTTGGCTGGACCTTGCTCCTGCATTCAGATTCTTCATGACCAAAGTTATTGCAATAAGTACATTCAACTTCATTTTGAAGAGGAGAAAAGTTTTTATAGGTGTTCTTCTTTGGTTCAATATTCATCCTTTTCTTTCTTGCTTCTCTTGTCATGATGGTTTTATATGCAACACATTGAACAACTTTATGACCAAAATTGTGACATGAGAAACATTGTCCATTGAAGTAGTAATTTTGGCGACCATGAAATCTTCTATTTGAATTTACCTGTTGGTTGTTGCTTCTTTGAGGGATCTCCCTGTTAGTGATCCTTGATTTGAGATGATCATGCTTTACATGTAAAGAACCTTTGTTCCCTTGCTGAGTGGTCGAGTGAAGAGAACCAGTTGTGACTGCTTTCAGATAATTTGGTGCTGAAGTCTGGGAAGATTCCCCAGTATATCCAAGACCTGTTTTTATAAGAGGAGACCATTGTGTCTTGATAATCTCATCTAAGGTTTCTGAACCTTTAGCAAATCTAAGATTGAGAGTCTTCACTTTCTCATTATCCTTCCTTAGACTTACTATTTCACACTCCAATTCCTCAATGCGTTTTTCCTTGGCTTCAAGCTGTCTTTCAAGAGTCTCTATGATTATGTTATTTTCTGCTAGGCTTACTTTGAGTTGATTGTTTTCTTCAAGAAAATAATTGTCCTCTAGAGCATCCACGAAAGTATCCTTTTCTTCTCTTTGTTCAAAAGCCATGAGAAGTCTAAAGTCTTCTTCACATTCTTCCTCACTATTAGATGATCCATCACTGTCTTCATTAGTATAATAACTTTTCCTTGTGCTAGATTGATTCTTATTCCTTCTTGCTACTTCTTTTCCTTTAGCCGAGGTTTCTTTATAAGGACACTTTGCAGCATAATGACCAACTCTTCCACAATTGAAACATTTGAAAGGAAGCTTACCTTTGAACTTTCTGGTACCTAGTTGAAGTCTTCTCACAAAATTTGCTTCTTCTTCTTCTTCAGATATATAGCTGGATTCTTTGACAACTTCCTTTCTTTTCCTTTTGCAGATGCCTTAAAAACAGCTTCTTTGATTTGAGAAGGGCCTCCTTGCCTCATTTCAAAAGCAGTCAGAATACCATGTAATTGAACAATAGTAAGAGTTTGCAGATCTTGCCTTTCTTCAATAGCTAAAACTTTAGAGTCAAATTTTGAAGTCAAGGATCTTAAGAATTTTTCCACCAGAGTAGTATCGGTTATGGTTTCACCCAAATTTCTCATCCGATTTACAATATCATCTAGACGAAGAAAGAAACTGGCAACATTTTCATCACTATGCATCTTCAAATTTTCATATTCAATTCTAAGAGTTTGGAGTTTTGCACTTTTTACCTTTGTGTCTCCTTCATAGCTTAGAATGATTTTGTCCCATATGTCCTTTGCCGAATGTAGCTACATCACTTTAGCAAATTCTGATTCAGACATGCTTCCCAATAAGACATTCACTGCTTTGGCATTGATTTCATACTTCTTTCTTTCAGCTGCATCAGTAGGAATACTTGCCGGGTATTGATAACCTTCTTCCACGATTGCCCATACATCCGCACCAAGACTTTGCAGATAGGAAACCTATGATTTTCCGTATCATCATATCGTCAATTTCAATGAGGTGGCTTTATAGACATTACTCTTCTTGACTTACTGCGACGCATCTCCTTCAAGCGATCAAGCTTATGCGTAAGAACCTCCCACTCAATACTCAATTGTTGGGAAAAAATAATGAGAGGGGGGTTGGGGGTAACTGCATTTACCGTATATTCAAAACTTTTACTTTTTCTTGTTTCAAACCTATAAGCTACTTCTTCAAACAGACTCGCGTATATACGTTTGACACCCTTTATGAAACACACGTATACACATATATCTAATTATGTTATTAGATCTTCACTTAAATCATTCCATCATTCATTCATCAGATGTTTTCTTCACTCTGTTTTGTAATTGCTAGTGGTTGTCATATACCTCTTCCATTTTTTCCTACAAAGCTATGGGATGGTTTATCCTCCTTTGGATAGCATTAGGCTCCTCTTCAAGTCCTTGTAGTAGTTTCATTACCAGAACCCCCAAATAATTTGGGAAGATAGCTTCAAATCCATATACCAATTCATAGGGAGATGTACCAATGGATCACTTAGTGCAAACTCTATCAGCCCACAAAGAAAACTTTAGCTTTAGATGCCATGATATTTTATTTTCTTGCAACACATTTTTGATGATCCTCACTATGCTTTTATTGGATGATTCTGCTAGGCCATTACCTTGAGGGTAATAGGTTGTGGAACGACCAAGAGTGGTATGATATAGATGACAAAAGCCAATCAATTTTTTGGATTTAAAATCTTGTGCATTATCGCAATAATATTCATAGGACAAACAAAAATTGGAGAAAATGTTGTGATCCAAAAATTCAATGATGACTAAGTCAAGAGTCGTCCGGTTGGGACCGTCCGATCCACTTGGTGAAATAATCGCTGGCTATCAAAATCTAGCGATGCCGCCTCGAGGATGTCGCTGTATTTCACCATTGAAGTCCAAATTCCCATTGATGGAAAGGATCTTTCCGTTGGAAAAAATACCGAGAGGGGGGGGGGGGGGTGAATCAGTATTTACTGCATATTCAAAACTTTTACTTTTTCTTGCTTCTAAAACCCATACGCTACTTTCCTGAAACAGACTCGCATATATACGCGGATACCCTTTATGAAACTAGCGTATACACAGATATCTAATTATGTTATTAGATCTTCACTTAAATCATTCCATCATTCATTCATCAGATGTTTAATAAACAGTAAAAATGAACAGTAAGAGCAGAGTAAACCATCACACAAAGCATCACACATGAACACCAGGATTTTTAGGTGGAAACCCAAGTCGGGAGAAAACCACCGCTGCCGTTGCTCAGCCTTCAATATTTTATTATAGAGAAAACATTTTACAACATATGTGCTGGTGTAGACTTCTACCAGCATGCAGGCACCCACCTGCGCTCGTTTACCAGCCTCTCCTGGAAGGGAGCTCCAACCCCCTGACTCGTTTACCAGCCTCTCCTGGAAGGGAGCTACGACCCCCTGATCTCGTTTACCAGCCTCACCTGGAAGGGAGCTACAACCCCCTGACTGAAGGCTACAACCCTCAGCACCTCTAAGGACCACGTTTCATCAATTTTCACACTGGATCCAACAACTTCAATAGAACACAACTTGCAGGCCACGTTTCATCATATTTTCAGACTGGACCCATTCCATACTTTTAAGCTCAAACATACTTCACCAAACAGATACTAACCAATTCAAACAACACAGATCAGATAGCAGTAATACAACAGAACAGATCAGATGTTTCATACCCCATGATTCAGCAAACCCTAGTTTTCATATGCGCTTTCACTTCATTGATGTCGCGTATATACGCGCTTTCGTCCACACAAACCAGCGTATACCTCTGTGTATATTTCCTTGCGCATACGCGCTTTATCTTCAACGAATCCGCGTATATACGCTCTTCCTCTGCGGCGAAGTAGCGTATAAATCTTCAATCATTATAGAGCAGCATACTTCTTCAGATCAGATATTCAGTTCAGATTTACCATTTTTCTTCAGACAGATGTCCGCCTAGATGTTCACCTCATCACAGATCTAAGCCTTCCATAAGTAGATCTAGTAGATACAAGTGCATTTCAGATCTAGATCCCCTTCTTCATCATTGGTGCATCATCCATTCAGATTTATCATTCAAGTGTAACCCTTACCATTCAGATCTACTTCAGAGTGAAGTATTCATTCAAGCTCAGACATCTTGCACCCACACCCCCTGTGCTTGCATAATAAATTTCATCTCTTTAGATAGGTTTAACCTTTTTCAATACCATGAGCCAAAACAATACCATGAGCCCAAAACTTCATCACTTCCGATGGTATTCTTGGACGGGGTCAATTAGGCGGATCATTACCCAATACAATGGGTCAATACCATGGTGGATACCCCTGGTTTTGCACTTTTTGAGCGCTTTTGCCCATACGCGACTTGGAACGTTGTTTCCCGCGTGCATACGCAACTCCCCCTAGGAAAATCCGCGTATACCTAGAGACATACTCTTTTCATCAAGATTTAGCACATGCTGAAATCCTTTCTTCATTGCCTTCTGTACACACAAGTCCATTATGTCAAGAATAACTTCATTAGGTGGATTGCCATCAAGGACAACACATGTCAACAGTCATATGTCTGCATCTCCATTCAGTGAGTTGCCATCAAGGACAACACTTTGCCTCATATTTCAACATCTTCAACATATATTGGTTTCAAAGGTAAAGGAGTCATCTTCTTCTTATGATCAAAAACTTGGCATTCATGGCATGCATCAATCTTCTTGTAGATGTCCTTAAACATGGTAGGAGAATAATAACTTGCTCTGAGTAGTTTGCTGGCTGTGGCCTTCCAGTATTTGTGTCCTCCACAATATCCTTTATGGAACTCTTGAATGACTTTTTTAGCCTCTTCTTCCAGCAAACAATTGAAAATAATTCCACTAGTGTCCTTCCAATGAATTTTTTTATTCAAAATGCAGTATCTCAATGATTTCAGCTTCAAAAACCTTGATTTGGAGTTAGTCAATTGAGGAGGAGCTTTATGATGATGTAGAACAAATATCACATATCTATACCATTCAGACAAAATGAATTTCTCTTCAACAGGGACCAATTCTTCTTCTTCTACCAACTTTGAAATTTCTGCAATGAAATTCATATCTAGGCACTCAAAATTTGACTGTGCCATCAGTTTTTCTAATCTTTGACCATTCACCAAGTTGGTAGGATTAATTTCCATGTAATATTCCAATAAAGTGGCGATCCATTTCCCTCTTTTTCCATCAGGATTAGCTTGTGTCAAAATATCTTTCACCATAGTGTTGGGCGCAAATGCAATAATATGAGAATGCAAAATGTAAATTCTAAAATCTTTAATAGATTTGACTAAAGCATATGCATGTTTCTCCATAATATTATACTTCAATTCAGAGTTGGAAATATTCCAACTGAAAAAGGAAATAGGTTGCTCACCACCTTGCTGCATTTTCTGCAATAATACTCCAACAATTGTATGTTCAGAGGCAAATGTAATAACCAAAAATTCACTTGAAAAGTGAGGACTTATAAGCACTAGGCTTGAGTGAGGGTTTTATTTATTTCTTCAAATGATTTCTTTGCTTGTACTGTCCACTTAGCATCAGTTTCATTCTTTAATATCTTGGTAATTAACAATCTCATGAGCCAATTTTGCAATAAATATTCTAACAAAATTTACCTTTCCAAGAAAATACTCAATCTATTTCCTATTCCTTGGTAGGTCTATCTTTTGAATTTCCCCGACTCTATTTGGATCAATTTTATTCCATACTTTGATATAACATGTCCTAACATTTTTCCATAAGTTATAGCAAAGTTACTTTTAGTAGGATTGAGAGATATACCAAATTTTCTGCATTTCTGCAAAATTTTCTCCAATTGTTTCAAATGTTCTTCCTCTCTTTTTGAAAATACAGTGATGTCATCCAAATATACCACCACTGATTTGTCTTTCTCCTTAGAAAAACCAATATCCATCTTGCTTTGGAAGGTTTCCTCTGAATTCATTAAACCAAAAGGCATTTTAGCATACATGAATGTTCCCCATGGTGCGGTGAAAGCAATTTTCTCCTGATCCTCTGGATGTACCAATATTTGGTTGTAACCTAAAAATCCATAAAGCACGGACATTATTTAAGAGCCCAAAATATTCTGCAAAATTTGATCCATCTTGGAAAGAGGGTAGTTTTCCTTCATATATGCTTTCTTTAAATTTCTGAAATCAATACAAATTCTAATCTTACCACTCTTCTTTCTGACAGGTACTAGATTAGAAAGACATTTTGAAAATATTAAAGGGACAATGATCTTTGAATCAAAAAGTTTTTTAATCTCTTTCTCAATCAAAGGCATGCGCAAAGGATTAATTCTTCTCAACTTATGCTTGAAAGGTTTCTCATTCTCTTTGATGGGAATAATATGTTGGATAATTCCAGGATCATACCTTTTTAAATCAGCATAGCTCCATGCAAATACATCAATATACTTCTTCATCACATCCACATACCTTTGTCTCATCTCCATAGAAAGAAACTTAGATAATTTTACCATTTTAGGAACTTTTGTTGCACCAAGATTTCAATTCTCCACATCCTCATCATCAGCCTTCATCTTAGGGGATTTGAAAACATCATTTTGATCAAATAATTTCTCAAGGGGAATAAGGCCTTTAGGGATACAATTTTTTTCAGCTGCAAGGCTTCAGGATTGACCTTATTATCAACGAACATATTTTTCTGATCTACTTGGATATTCTCAAACTTCTCCTTCAATTCATGGAAATTTCGGATTTGCTGGTCATTATCAAACACTTTCCAATTAATGATGTTATCAGGGATTTTTGGCCCATGTCTAACCTCAACCTCATATCTCTCACTAGAATGAGTAGGAGAAAATAAACTTGCAAAGACAAGTAAAGAATCAACTCCTGAATTTGGATCTTTGGTTTTGACAATGAAAGTGTATTCCTGAAAATTCTTAAGAATTTCAATGATTAAGTTTCTGTAGGCCCTCATTCTTACATAATCAGTTTGTTAAGACCCTTCTACCTGCTTAATCACTAATTCTAAATCACCACACACTGATATCTTTTTGTCACCTAAGTTCTTAAAAGTTTCTAGACCCAAAAACAATGACTCATACTTTGCCATATTATTTGTACAGTCAAAGTATAGTTTGAAGGAGAAAAACTTACTTTCATAATTAGGAGTGGTAATCAATATCCCCTCTCCAGCCCCCTCTCTTCCAGAAGATCCATCAAAGTGTAAAGCTACCAATCTTCTTCATTTTCCTCAACACATCTATGATTTTATGCTTGATGATTTTCTATCTTTTTCTCAAATTTTGCCTCATCAGTAAGTTCATGAAACAAAATTGAGGACCCCAATTCAGTTTCAACTGCATAAATACGAAAATTTTGAGTTTTTTCTTTACTACTCACCATGTAAGCCATCCTAATTTCTCTATAGAGTCTCCTTTTCTGACCAAAGACCGAAATGGTGACATATGTCATATCCATCTACATAGTCCCTTTAATTTTGGCTGCCCAAGATCTGGATAAAAGCATGCCAAACTTCGGAGGAATGTTAGCTACCACTATGACCATCACCAATGTCTTAGTAGGTACTTGTGTTCAGCCAAAAACACCATCTTTAATGATACCTATGCATTGGACTCTCTTGGAGCCAAAGTAAAATAGATCTTTGTAAGGTCTAGTGATTTCTAAACCCATTCTTTCCATTATCACCTTAGGAATTAAATTGTGTGAAGCCCCTGAATCTAACATGGAATTATGCAAAGTCACATAATGAATATTCAAAATTACATCAAAAGGAGGAAGTTATTCATTCTGTTCATATTCTACCCTTGGTCCCAGGAAAATGGTAGGATGGTATTCTTGTAGATTGAGGATGTATGAAAGTCCGGGATGAGGGTTCAACATCTTGAAAATTTTACTTATGTATTCAGTAACCTTGATGATTTCTCCAAAGGGAACTAGAATTTTGATTTTGGATATTTCATTTCCTAAATTGAAAGTAGATGAGGCTTTTCCAATTTATTTGACATGAGGTGATGGTGGTGTATCCTTCTTTGGATCAGCTAGTTTAGGAGCATCTTTCTTTGGCTAAGCTTTGTTTGTTGTAATGAGAACATTCCTGTTTCTAAAATTTTATTGTTTCTGCATTTCAAAAATTTCATGCTGGTATCACTTTGAGTAATCAAATTTTCCCTCACTTCCCTCCATATCATGAATAGACTCATCATGCTCCTCTTTATTTAGAAACATCCCAGAGATATCTTCATCTAAGCAGTGAATAATATCCTCTTCAAACTCAGGTTGGGTTTCCTTTTCATCTAGTAAATTTTGCTAAAAAGAAGGTCTTACTTATGTGTTTGGAAGGTTTCTATTTTCTCTCTATCTTTGTTGAATTTTAGGTCTCCTAAATTGGGGATTTCTGATATGTGTCTCTTGTTGTGTAGGAGGTAAAGGAGTGGCTCCAAGAGAAAGTATGTCCATACATTTCTTAATGGTCTTCATCATGGAATCAAACTTAGCATTTGAGGATGAAGAAGGATTCTCTTCTTCTTTCCATTTTTTTTTACCCATCTTAGACCTATTGGCTGCAGCCATGTTCACCTCAACTTTCACTACATCATTCTACATGTCAACTAAAGAAACAGACTCTCTTTTTCTTAACAATATGGAAAACTCAGAATCAAAATATTTTGAATAGTGTAAGTGAGCAACTCCTAGGGGAGGTTTAATATGAGCAGGTATGGAGTTATAGACCTTGTTAAATATCTTGGAAAAGTCTTAGACAGATTCATCTAAGGTTATTTTCAAATTATTATACTCAGTTAGAGTTTGAACAAGATTTACCTTTCTCCCCCACTTTGTCAAAAAACTATCTTCTAGCTGGTCCCAATTCTGTAAACTAGCTGGAGCTAAACCCTTAAACCATTTTATTACCTCACCAGTGGAACTTTGAGCAAATAACCTCATTTTCACATCTTCATCATCCACCTCCACTTGGTCAATGAAGACATTAAATTGGTATACATGTTCTTCAACTGATATTTCTTCTTCACTTCCAAAGGTTTTAATCCTAGTTGAGTATCCATCTAGGAGGTCATGAAGGATGATAGGGTGAAAAAGTGGAGCATATCTTGCAGATCCAACAGGTGGAGGAACTCCAACCATGATGATAGGGACTGTGGTATGTGGAAAAGTAGTGGATGAGCTTAAATTTTGACTCTTGGAAAACACATTAAATGAAGGTGAAGTTAGGAGACGTTTTAAGTGATATTTGAAGTCTAGATACAAAGGAAATCCATTCAGGCAAGGGTATACCAGATTTTCTCTTCAACAAAAAATCAAAAGGATCCAACTCTCTTAAATTTTCAAAAGAATCTCTCTCCAACAACAACTTTGATGTGACAGTCTTCTAGAATTCTTCTTTCTCTTCTTTTGATACTAAGGAAGATGTGTCAATACCTAGTCTTGGTAGTTCTAGTATTATATAAGTGAGTTCATTTTCAGTCTTATACCTAAACAACACTTCTTCAATTTTATCATGAAATTGTTCATCTTCAGGACTTCAAATAATATCAGAGGAAGAAACTCTTCAATGTGATGGAATACCTGATTTTGAAGTGCTTCCTCCAATGCCTTCGAGAATCCTTTCTGGATTATATGCAATTGTAGGTGGGTTAGGATCTTGATTTCTCCTTGTGTATATCTTTCTCAAATCTACCTTTAAACATGAATATTTTTTAGTGGAGTCACCAAGGTATTTATGCAACCTCGAAATATTTTGAGCTCCTTCTACCTCCAAGAGTTCAGCATCAGTGTTTGAGCACAAAATTTAGGAAATATGTTTTCAAACTCCTAACATACCTACCAAAATGTTATCACTAAATTGGTATAGATGGGTTGCACTACCAGACAACCTAGAGTAACTCTTTCAAACCAACTTCTTGCTGAAAATTAGCCTTTTTCAGCCTGAGAGGGATCTCTCAAAGATATTGATAATGTTATGTAAGTTAAGCTCACAAATGGCTAACTCTAAAAAAGTGTTTTAAGTATGTTTGTATGAAGGTGAAATATGAACAAAAATCACAACCATTGGGCTAATGGAGTCAGTACCAAGAAACTCAGTGACATGGTTTTTCTTGTGGAAGCTAAGGCATATAAATGTTTTTCTGAAAAGGGAATACACACAAATACACATAAGTCTAATGCCCTAAGGAAGTTAGAGCATGATGCACATGAATTCTAAGTAATCAAAAATCAAATTACTGAAGAAAAAATAGAAAGATACATAAGACAAGTGGTCATAAAAACATCAGATGAATATCAAGTGAATAAAGAGTCAACAACCATTGTATATTACGAATAAGAAAAAGTTTACAATGGTAGTTATGTAGTTATAATCAATCAACCCTCTATTCTTCGATATTTTTCCTATTAATAGACTCCAACACCTTTACATTGGATCTTCCTACATGGCTATATCATCGAATCCTTTTTCCAACACCTATTCTAACAACAAGAAAATTACATGGAAATGAAACTAACATCTACTAACTTTAGGAATTAGAGACCTAATAGGAATCTTTCACCTATTTATTACATCAAATAACTGAAAATAATGCATATTTACATCAAATATAGTCATGTGCTTGGGTGGCACTGACCATGGCCAAAACATTAATGCCTCCACTAATTTAGGAGACTAGTCTTCCTACTTTTAGAGAGGTGGTGTTATGATAAATGATGAATGCCTTAATGATGAGTTGGTGAGATGGAAAGGCTTGTCAAAGAGCATGCCTCCAAAAAAATATTTCTCTGATACTCTTTAAGATTTCCACATGGTTGGCTTACCTCCAATGAACCATCAAAACTCAAAATTGCTACAAAAACTTGCTCGTTGTAGAAACATGGGAGTCAAGGCAAGTTCATAACGAAATTTTGTAGCAAATTGATTTCACCAATCTATGCCACCCGTTAGTCGTATTTTCTGATTTGGAAGTGTTTGTTGAGTCAAAATAGCTAAATACAATTTTTTACCCATCTTGATTTTGACCATAGCTATGATTTTAACTAGAAATAAACCTACATTGAGTTCGTAGCGAAATCTGGGCTTCAAGCTTGGGATTCGCTACGAAGTTGCCCAATAGGCAGTGAACTCAAAAAATGTCCTTTATTATTCAAAATTTTGTCTATGGGTCTACAAATATTGATTCTGAATGATGCAAAACTGTCAAAAAGATAGTCAGTCAACTCTTTAAACTTTAGAAACTTCACCTTTGGCGATAGGAGCTTGAATCCCTTCAGGTTCATTTATGACTGTGATTTTAAGAACTTTTTTCTTTAACCCTGACTGTATCATATCCATTTTCTCTTCTATCTCTTTGATCTAGCCTTTGTGTTTCTTTCATTCAGCTTGCAGCCATAAATTTCTCTTTCTTGTTTGCTTCATTACCTTTCGTAGTGGAAGTGTCCTTTTCAGCAGTTTCTTGACATTGGTCAATGACTCATCATATTGATTTAGTTTCTCATTTACCTTTTCTTTGAAATATTCCATCAAATTCTTGTCTACCTTGGCTTCCTACAACTCCAATTTTGTCTCAATAACCTCTTCTCTAGCCTCTCTTAACTGCTCTTTTAACATCTGCACTTTAGGTTTTTCAACCATTGTCTCTTTACCCTTCCTTTGCACAATGATCTCCTTTGTTTTTGGAGACAAATTAATGATATATTTTGTGATAGGTTGCCTTCATTTGTTAGTAATCGTTGTCCTTTTACTTTTCATGACACCTTTGGCAAGTTGCAGCCAGGTGAGTGTTTTTCTTGGCTGAAATATAAACCCTACATATTCTCCTGAAAAATAAAGCTTCTTAGCAGTCACACCATTCTTTTTCTTCTTATTCCTTTTAACATCTTCAGCTCTGACCACTGGAGTTTCTTTAATGTCTATGGCTTGAAGAATATCTTCCAGGCCGCCTTTTCCAATTTTTTGGCTTCTGGTTATCCTTCCATAGCTTTTCTTGTTGATCTTTTGTTTTCTTCTTTCAGGTGTATGCTGTGGAATTTCTGTCTCTTGTGCAGGCTCTACTTCAATATCCATGGGCTCTATAATGGGTTTCATATCCTCCTCATTCACACCCTTTTTCTTAGCTGTAGTCTTGTCACTATTTCTTAAAGGAGTGGCTTTTAACTTTTGAGTTTCCTTGAGTGTTACTGAATCAACCTCATAACCACTAAGAAAAAGAAAGGTAGCCCAATCTCTGTTTAGTTTTTTCAACTCCTCTAGCACCAAGATTTTTATCAGCCCATGATGGAAAATAGAGGTATCACTTCTTTCTGGCCTATCCCGAACCTTGTCTAACATCTTACCTAAGCTACTAAACAAGAAAAATGGAAGATTATGAGATTGCTTACCAGTGAAGTGCAACAAAAGCCTAAAATGGCACTGATATGTCATATGAAAACTCCCCTCACAAGTAAAGTATTTTTGGATTACTGGCAACAATTTGGAGTAGTCTTCATTCTTGTATCTCATTGGGTTTATAGATGTCATATCTGCTCCAATGTGCCCGGGTTTTATAAATTCATCACAGCTCTGCATCTTAAACTTAGTGGGTTTGAACCACTCTTCACCCACCCTTGGTATCTTTTTGGCCTGATAAATTGTCTCATGACACTACAAAAATTAACACCCCCACCTTTGAAGTTGTACCTAAAAAATTCACTGCAAAATATTTTGAAACCTGGGCATGAAAACCTAGAATTTGTTGGCAGAATTTCATGCATCCAACATTTTTTAAAGCTTCTACAAAGATGGGGTCTTCATTTAGTAACTTGAGATCCATGGGTTCATATCTTACACAGGTGCCTCCTTTATTTTTTTTATTCTTCATGGCCATCTTACTTTATACTATGTTGCCTTCTTGAAACTGTGACACCTGCAAAGAGACAAATTGAACAACAAGTTGTTTTCAATGGAATTGGACTTTTCAAGGATGATAATCAATAGATGAATCCAAAGGTTGAAGGAAGGATGAAAAAGAGGAGCTTTGGAGGTGAATTAAAAAGGTGAAATTCGAATATGGGAGGGATAATGGCAAATGGGTGGAGTGAAGTGTAATGATTAATGCCACTTATGATTACGCATGCTTGGATGACTGTAATAACCAATAACATGACCTCACATTCACCACAAACCTATAAAAACTCGAAACCTCATCATACCCTTTATTGATGTAGAAAAAAATGATTCTACACCATTTTCCGTTATAAATATGGCAGATTCACTACGGATTGCTCAGGTGAGTCCGTAGCGAAAACAACCTATTTGCAGTTATATTCGTTACAGACTCAGGGAAAAACAGACAGGTGGTGACTACCTAAATTTAAACCAATGCATGTATACCTTTGGTATATTTTGATAGATTTGACTCTGATGACATGACCAATGGACTATTCTAGACTCTAGGATAATGACCAATTCATGAGTTTTCATTAATTTCATGAACCAATTTTATGAGACAAATGACACCTATGCTAATGACCCTATCAATAAAAAACGAATTTTTATTTGTGATAAAATTATGTATTGATTACAGAGAATTAATCAAATCTAGTTTGAAAGATCATTTTCCACTACCCTTTATAGATCAAGTATTAGATACCTTAGAAAGAAAAAATTAATTTTTATTTTTAGATGGATTTAGTGGATATAACCAAATCCAACTACCACCACAATTTAAATATAAAACTACTTTTACATGTCCTTGGGGAACACATTCTTATAGGGTACTTCCCTTTGGATTATGTAATGCAGCTTCCACATTTAAAAGAGAAGTTTTAGGTATCTTTTTTGATCTAATTCATGATTGTTTGGAAGTATACATGGATGATTTTACTATGTATGGAGATACTTTCGAGGAAGCTATGGAAAATTTAGAAAAAGTTATTGTAAGATGTAAAGAAGAAAACCTTTCATTAAATGATGAGAAATGTTTGATGATGTTCAATGAAGGGATTGTTTTAGGCCACCATATTTCAAATGATGGAATTAAGGTGGATACACCTAATGTAGAAATTATTTCTAAAATTTCAATTCTTGTTTTTCAAAGAGATGTTAGAATTTTTCTTGTATTTACTAAATATTATAGACGATTCAAAGAAAATTTCACAAAATAGCCTCTCCACTTTTCAAACTTCTTACCAAAGATGGCGAATTTGCATGGAACTTTTGTTGTCAAAAATAATTTGAAACATTGAAATAAAAAATTTCTAAAGCACCAAACTTAAGAGGGCCTAATTGGTCTCTCCCTTTTAATATTTATATTGATGCTTCAGATACAACTTTAGGACCTATATTGGGACAAAAAAGATTTAACTCCTTATGTTATCTATTATACGAGTAAAAAATTAACTCCAGAGGAATTAAATTATACTGTGACTGAAAATGAGTTTTTAGTTGTTGTTCATGCCATTAATAAATTTTGTCACTACATAAATGGTTATGCAACTTTTATTCATACATATCATTCTTCCATTAGATATTTAATGAAAAAACTAGTTACTAATGGAATGGTTACAGGATGGTTGTTATTATTACAATAATTCAACATTACCATTGTTGATAGACTAAGAGAAGAAAATAAAATTTTTGATTTTGTCTCAAGAATGAAAAATAATAGTAATGATGTTCTTGTAAAATATAATTTTCTTGATGAGTATATTTTTGCAGGATCTACTAAATTACCTTGGTCTGTAGATATTGCCAATTATTTAGCTACAATAAAGTTACCACCTCAATTATCAACCAGAGAAAAGAAAAAAGTGATCAAAACCATTGCACCTTATTCTTAGATAGATGGAGAATTATACAAAACTAGACTTGATATGATCATTAGAAGATGTGTTCGAGAAGATGAAGTACCAAAAATTATAAAAGCTTGTCATGATGAACCATGTGGGGGACATTTTTCCAACAAAAAAAAACTTACAAAATCCTTATTTTGGGATATTATTGTCCATATATTTTCAAAGATACCAAAGAATATGTCAAAATATGTGATAGTTTCCAAATAATGGGAAAACCAATACTATCAGATGAAATTCCTCTACAACCAAAGGTACTTGTGGAGCCTTTTGAAAAATGGGTTTTATATTTTTTTGGACCTTTAAATCCTCCATCTAAACAAAAAGGGTATATACTTGTTTGCACAAATTATGTCACAAAATGGGTAGAAGCTAAGCCTCTTTTGTTTGCAACTGAAAATGTTGTAGTTACATTTCTTTTTGAGGATATCTTTACTTGTTTTGGTGTTCCAAGTGAAATTGTAATAGATCAATGTACTCAATTTACATCCAAGTTGGCGCAAAATCTTAGGGAGTAGTCAAAATAAATACCATTCATGATGAAAAATTTGCTTTCCTTGTTAATGGTCAAAGATTAAGATTATATCATAAACCACTAACAAGGGAAGAATTTGTTAAATACTTGCAAGAGAATTCTGAATTTAATTTGATCAAGAAAGGAGATTCTTCTCCTCATTCTCCAACTTCATTGTAATTTATAAAAATGTAAACCAACTATGTTGTCATTTTAATACATAAAAACTTAACTAAAAACCAAGATCTCTTGGCAGTTTTGATTTTCAAAAATACCCTTTTTCGTATCCCTATTTTTCTATCCTTCTTTTTTTCTAATAAATTTTCAGGTGGCTAGCTATATCCATAAGGATCAATATTTTTACTAGCCATCAAAAATAGTAGCAATAAAAAATACTTCTTCCAATTAGACAAAAAAAATCTAAGGAAAGACAAGAAGAAAACAAAATTCCTATCATTCTGTAACCAATTTTCAATTTTGCAAACAGATTCAAATTCTACAACAAAAATAATATCAGGGGAACACATGAATAAAGGTATGTAAGAATGTTAAATTTTATTTCATCTAGGAGATTAGGTTTTAATTTATGGATGATTTTATTAAAGAGTTTAGAAGATAATACATTTTCTCGCATATCCATAACCATTATACCATATCTCCTCATCATTGCACCGCTATTCACATCAATTCCAATCGGAATTAAACACATGAGACCAGTCCTTTGAAATAGAATCTGGGAAATTGTGAAGGTACAATCCTGACGCAAAAAACTTCTTCCATCACCGTCTCACCTTGCCACATTTAACCTTGTTTGATATCTATTTTCATTTCACTCATTCCCTCTTTCAAATATTCCATTATCCTTGTTAAAAACAACAGTCAAGGCCGAGACTTATTCTCACCATGGGAAGCCTTCGCTTGAGCATTTGATGGAGTATAAGTAGAGATAGGATAGATTAAGGTCATCCTTGCATAATCTATTGTAGCAGAAGCAATAGGACAACCCACAAATGGGGAAAGATGGTTCAAAAATAGGAAGATAAAGGAGAATGATTGGGTTCATTTCCTTAAAGAACTAGGCATGGATTTGTCTATTTTCAAAATTGGTATTCCGGTTACTGCAGTAAAGGGAAAATGAAGAATTCTCTTGCTAGTTATTCAAAAATTTATAACATGTTAAGGTAGATTTGGGACATTATTTTTCTACCATGCTAGGCCTATGATGCATTTTATTGATGGGAATGAAATTAATTTTCCTTACTTCCTCCTTAAAGGCTTGAAGAAAATGAAATTCAACATACAAAGAGAATCTAGTTCCACTGATAACTCTCTTTACCATCATGGAATCATCAATATTATTGTAGAAGCACACTTGGAATCTAGAGGATATAGTTGGAAAATTTCTTAGTGAGAAATCATTTTTTAGAACCTGAGAGGAAGAAACAAACAATAAGGTCAAAATATGTCGAAGAAAATCAAACTCTAGCCCTAGAAAAGAGAGAATTGAAGAAGAAATTAGAGAGAAAAATGTTACTGAAACACCAGAGGATCCATTTGAAGACGATACTCCACTATCCCAGTATCTTGATAATTTTAAATAGAAAAATGATAAAGTGACCTTATAAGAAAGAAAGCTAGCTCAAGCCAAAAATTTGCCGAGGAAATGAAGAAAATAGAGGATAATAAAACAAAAAGATAAGGCACTGGAAGCTCAGAAGTGAATTGTGAAGAAGAAAAATAATTGTAAAACCTTCAAGCACAAAAACACCAAAAATGATTTATCTAGAGGAACAAGGGTATAATACACCTCCTCATACAGTTAGTCCAACAAGAAAAACCCAAGAAATTGATCCATTCCAACAAGATATTTATGATTATGTAGAATTTCTAGAGCAAAGGGCACAATGAAAGGCAAAATTTTCTCAATATGAAATGGGGGAAAATTTAGCACAAAAACAAAATTTAGAACACAGACACAAAATTGAGGAAGATATATATATATATATATATATATATATATATATATATATATATATATATATATATATATATATATATGAGCTAGAGGTGTTTAACAAACAACTAACACAGGAAAGATAAGCAACACCAATTTAAAATGAGATACTAAGAACCAAAAATGATAATATACTCCTACACCTTTGTCATGGGTATAAAAAGAATAAGAAACTTAAAGTTAAAAATTAGTTTTTCAAAAATAGAATCAGAGGGTTACAAGGTAGAATTTTGATGACGAAACCAAGGACCACTTTTAACATTAAGAAGAAGAAAAGAAGCACTAGCCTGGATGTGCTTGCATAGGCTTCAGATATTATTCACTAAAGGAGAAAAGAAGAAACATTTTTGAAAATTTTTGTGCATGAGGACATGCAAAACCTTTGGTGTGGGAGAATGTTGAAGCCTAGAATTGTTCCTTTTTTACTATACTTTTTTTCATCTCATTTCACCTTTTTTTCACCATTTTACAATAATATCAGCATGTTCAAGGTCAATATCAACTCTTAAAAAAGTATTCATCATCCATAGTTAGAATCTCCGTTTCCTAGTGAATTATAACAAAAACACTCTTATAGTGACAAAATCATGAACATTCTGCAACTAATATCCATTGTTAGATAGATTGCAGCAGTCTAGTAAAGGGATGAAGACTACCAACAAGTGAACACTGTCTTACACATGGATAAGCACCTACCAACATAACTTGGTAGGCTACGAGGATTGAGAAATATCGAATTCAAATTCAGAATGAAACATTGTAAATGATGTGTGGCGATTAAATGAAGGAAACATAGGAATATAACATATATCATGCGAGCAACACTGAATACTGATAAGCTATTAGATTTTGGATCGAGATAAATCTCCTATGAATTTCTCTTTTAGTAGCAAGTCATATAGATATTGAGTTTCAAAATGAATTGATCTTGTAGATGTCAAGGAAACTCATGTCGTCTCGAATTGAAACTCTTTAAAATCATTTTATGAATTTTATATAAAGGTTGTAAGCCGAGACCTGAGACATAAGTTTTTTTATTATTAAATTTATGATTGTTTCACTGTAAAGAATGATACTTTGTTCTAGCTTAATATAAGTCACTTTGTTATCAATGCGTGCATGAACATCTTGTGATTGATATTTGACTTGCACTCACGGGAGGGCTCCCGTTGAGTTGCAAGGTTTTGTTCATAATTTTGTTTTGCAATACTTATATTTAGCACTATAATTTATTTTTAGAATTTGTTCTCATATTAGTTACATTTCTGATCATTGCCATATTTTTGCAGAGTACTCGTAAACATAGAAAACACTAAAAATATTTTAATTGTTGAATGCATCTTCTTTCCAGCACTTATTGCTTCATAACTTAATTAATTTTCTTAAGCGATGATGAAATACTCTTTAGAGGTTAAATACAAACATCAGTAATCATTCTGAAGTTGTAAATTTTTTAATTCCATTTTATGCAAGTAGGAAATAGATCATTTTTAATGCCAATTCTCTTTTATGTAATTAATATATAATTTTGTTACTGTAATTTAGCATAAAAGTTTCTTTCTACAATATTCGTGTAGAATAATTTCAATTCTGCAAAATAGAACTAGAATGCTTCTTTCCAAGCATTTTCCTTTCATGCAATTAGGAGAAAATTTTGAATTGTGAAATTCAGATATATTTCAATTTCTGCAAGGCAATGAATTTCAATTCAATTAATTAGAATTTATTATAACTTTAGATTGAAATAAAATGTGTGTAATTATTCTCCAAATTGTTTTTGTCCATACTTAGAATTAGTTTCATTTCTAGAATCAATCAATTAATAAAAAGAATCATAGCATAAATAATGCACATACATTTCATAATTCTACAAATCCTGGTTGAAAATTAATGAATTAAATTAAGTAAAATTAATTTACCAAACATTATCCTTACTGAAATGGCATAAGGGTCATTTAAGACCTCAAGGGATAACAAATCTAGGGTGACACTAATCTAGAAGGTTGGGATGTGAGAAGCTTTGTAATGAGAAAAAAGTGGTAAGTATGTTCCAGATATGGGCTCACTTTCATCACTCCAAGTATTCCCACTCAATATCATCCTAAGCAAAATATAACCTTGTCATAGGTCACGCTAGCTAGAATGAAGGGATAACCACCAAGGTGAGGAACAAGGAACCAACGTCTGAAATTTTGTAATGATCATGTTCAAGTGGATTAATGGGAGATTTAGAAATCATATTTTCTTCTTGAGAAGAATCCTATCCATGAAGTATAGTAGCCAAGGAATATTTCTCCAAAGCCACTTTCAAGCTTGTTTATTTAGAAAACAACTCCATTAATGAGTTAGCTAAAACACCTATAGAACCACCGGAAAATTTCTATCCTAACAAGGAATCAAGTGAGGGGTATTTCTCCTCCCATATAGGAATGTAAAAAACTATAAATATAGATTTTTCTAGAATCATTTAAAATATATTGAGATACTTGCATGAAAATCATCTTCATCTAGCTAAATAAGGATGATTTATTTTCCACCTAGCCATGGCTTCAACTATGCCTAACTCTTTCTATAGAAATTTCTCATTTCCATAACAATTTATTATCTTTAAGGATTTCTTGATTTTTATTGAATTGTTAAACTCGTCTTATTTGATTGTATTTATATATCTTTAGTCACCAAATTTCTCATTTTCATAACCAATTAATATCTCCAAAGCTTACCTTATCTTACAAATAATTTTTTTTTAGTTGATGGGTATTTGGATTCCTAAGAAAAACACTATAATTTTCATAAGACCAACAATTACACATTCACATAGTGTACACCAAATCCCAAATAAATGAAATATCTAGTACTTAAATCTAATAAAAAAGGGGGGATCATATGTGCACATTGGCATGTTAGAAGCCATCAATCCTCTAATTTCTTCTCTCATTCCGTGGACTATAGGTACAACCAAATAAGTTCCTATCAAATTTATTGTCATCAAGTGAGGGAATTAATTTAATAGAGTGGAGGAAAGTCAAATATATAGTACATATAACAGAGAGAGATCATCAACTAGAGGTGAGAAGATCAGAAGAAAATTTCGTAGATGCATGGATTTTTTTTCTTGCGAAAGGGGGGTTATGTTCTTATGTTTTTGAGAGAATAGATGACATAGAGGTGCACTTGAGGTAAAAAAATCTAGTGAAACGATGGGTACCCAAGAACCTTCCTCAAGTAAACATTTATTTTTGTTTCAATGAGAGGATATATCACATTTCTCCATCATTGCTGCATGGTTTGGGGATATTTTCCATGGACAACCTAAATGTTTGTTGCAACATATTAACTGAATTGATGGAGTATGTCGGACCCTATTAAAATTTCAAGTCTTGGATGTAGTTGGTATAATATACATGAGGTATGCAAAGATATAGATTCACTGCAAATTACAAAAAACTAAGAGAGAACGATAAAAATAAAGTAGTGTGTGTGTGTGTGTGTGTATTGTTATGCAACTAGATCTCAAAATAGAATAATATATAGATAAATAACTTAAAAATTATCCTCTTCGAGGGGAAAAACTCCTTTACATTACATAAATGAACAATTCTTGGATGATACAAATGAAATACCTCATTCGTATATATAAGAGTCTAAGGGGTCACAATATAATCAGAGCCCACATAAAAATAATAATGTAAGGGCACAACAATAATAATAATGGGTTTCTATGGGTCACAATAATAACAATATGGGGGCTACATGGGCACACCAATAAAAATAAGGGGGATACACTAAAAATAACAGGTTGTGTCATGAGTCATTCATACACTAATATTATAGGGACCTAACATGCCCCTCTCCTTAAAAAAAGTGTTTTCATCAACACTTGAGTAGTTACAGATGATTCTGTATAAATTTTTCATCCTCCCATGCATAATCGTTAGCAGGTAAGTTCTTCCACTTAATGCCATGCTCTAAAATTGATTGATTCCATAGCTGTCATGTTCTTGTTTCCATGACTGATTCAGGTTCAAATATGATTTTTCCATCTTCGTAAAGTTCTAGCAACATTGTTTGAACGAGAATCTTTTCACTACTAACCTTATTTAAGAATGAAGAATGGAAAACTGGGTGTACTTGGGAAGATGTAGGCAAATCCAATTCGTATGCCATAGTACCAATCTTTTGCAACACCTTATAAGGACCATAGTACTTGTGTGATAATTTATTATCCTTATTATCTTGCTTGAGGGACATTTTTTTGTATGGTTGTAGTCATAAAAATACCCAGTTGTATACCTAAAAACATCTTTCATTGCGATGATGATCTTACTATTGTTTCATTCGATTTTGCGCCAGAGTGAGATATCCTTTAAGAGTTGGAGAAATTGTTGTTGATGCTCGATGTGATATTCCACTACTTGAACCTTATAATTTTCTCTTAATACCCTTTGGTAATTCCAACCAATGCATTACAAGATATGGTCAGATTCATTTCTTCTTTCTATAGGGTTGGATCCTAGTGTATATCCTCTTCTTTTTATGTTTCTTATTTCTTTTCTTCCTCCTCTTCACAATATTTGTAAAATAATTTCTTCTCATCACACTTATGACCTTTAGTTTATTTTCTATCACAACTGTAATAAAGAACTTTTCTCTTTTTTCTGCCAATTTTTGTGATGTCAACCTTGTAGGTTGTGGAAGGCTAGGAGTAGCAACACTTCCATATTTATAGTTGTGAGTGGTAGGCTTCCTTTTTTCCATAATTTTTCTTTCAAATTTTCTTGCAACCCTGAATTCCTTCTTTAATGAATCAGGTTTTCAACTCATCTTGCTAAAAATTTCAACTTCTTAACCTTCACAAAAAAATGTTATAGAGAAAATTCCAAGATGACCTGTTTGCAACAACAAAACCCTAAAATCCAAAGATATGACACCAAATGCTAGAGTCTATGGAATCATGATTAGAATTTTTTTTTTTCTCATCATGAGTTTCATCTAATACCTTTTCGCCATTAGGAAGCATTTCTTGTAGCAACTTTGTCAAAAATTCCTTCAAACCTTCCATGACTTCTTTTAAACCATTCTTAAAATAAAACCCTACATAACAATAAAAATGTAAGGGCACAAAAATAAAAATAAGAGTGCTACACTAATATTATAGGGATCTAATATATATATATATATATAGTGACAGAATGCAAAAATCATGAGGGTATATTATAGGATTTATAAACAATACATAATCGAGGACAACAACTAAGTAACCCAATTGCATATTTTAGGGACATGAAGGAAACCATGTCTTTGTACGCACAATGCAATAAATAGCTTAGGAGAATATTTTTTGAAGAATTACAACTTGAATCAAATAGATACATACATTACTATTATCGGGGTGGTACGTAACCACTTGTTAATGATTATTATATTTTATGTTTATAGGTGGTCCAACATGTCCTCATTATTTTGTCCCTAGTTGTATTTGTAACTTGCTATAATGCATTCATATAAAAAAATATGATTATGAACTTGTTATAATGTATTCATGTAAAAAAATGCTAATGTAAAATCATATCGAATTACATTGTTGGAAACATCATTATCCCAGGGTGACAAGGGGAAGGAACGAATGCTAGATTAGTCCATAGATCATCCTAAGGAAGAGATTACAGATGAATAAATCTATTCCTCCACAAAACCATTGAAAACAATAAAGAAACTTTTGAGAAGATCAAACAATGAGCTTGCTTCTTTGATCCAGATTCATTTGAAGACACTACTGACAATTGAAAGAATTGATACCTTGACGTAGAATATTATTCGTTATGGAATACACATGAATATATTTAATTATTCCATTTACTTATTTATGATTTTAATTTTTATACTCTTACAAGTTCTTTATAAAACACTCTTTTTTTATGGGTTTTTTTTGGATAAGTGTGATACTCAGTGTATGCTTATAGAGGTCGGTGTTGGTACCAATATTGTTGCTACACCGATGCATCATCATACCAGTACACATTTTTAATATATTCTTGTGAGTGACATGAAAGTCACTAAGACCAGTACACGCCCCGAGCTCGATGTCATACTACACCCCCTAAGCAGCATAAGCCAGAATGTGCATGGTATCCTGATAGTGACATTGCACATTTTGAAGCATGATTTTCTGGATCTACCCATGTCTCTCACACTGGATCACTACTAGTTACTTTTTTGGTAGATGATGATCAAATCCATGTGAAAAGAGAAAATGTTCTAGGTATTCAAGAAGTGTATTAATTATTATGTACAATTTAATTGAAATTTGTGTGTAATGTGTGATTATGTTAAACTAATAATAATATCATTTTGTTGTAAATGATATGTTTTATAAAAAATTTAATGACCTCACTCTAGATATATTTTGGCCCACGATATGCTTAGGGTGTAATGCACAAAGTTCCAAGTTAAAATATGATCTCATTAGCAAGTTAATTGGCCTATTCGGTGAAAATTCCTTCAATAAATTGAGAGTCACCTCAAAAGTAGCAAAATATTTAAAATATATGCGGGACCAATATATGGTTAATCTTGAAAAGAACAATAAGTATGAACATTCTCCAATGATTCCAAAGAGGGAATAGAAAGCCTGCATGGATGATGAAAAGGATACGCAACTATGAAAACAAGACACCATGTGGCTCAAGAAGGTATGCAACACTTATAATAATGGAATGATCATGCTTTATCATCATTGCAACATCTAATTACATACTTGAAAATTTCAATATAGGCTCTGAAATACATCAAAACCACTAAACCTAGAATATAAAAACATGGGCAACATAAACTGTCAGAATAATGACTCATTTGCAAATATCTTATTTTGAGTAATAGATGCCATGAGAGATTTTTGGAGTGGTTGATGAGAGAATTATGGGGTGATTTGTGGGCTGATTGATTGAGAAATGGATTGATTGAGAGATTTTCAAAGATGTCACAATCCAAGGACCTCTCCTCATGTACAAATATATGCTTTTGTTAATTAAATTTTCTAGAGTTGAGTTTTATTATTATTGAATCTATTGCTCTATTCATGTGCTGGTTTATTTTCTTAATTTGGTATCAGAGCCACTTCCCATTGCCCAAATAATTTGATAAAAATGTGAGTTTAAAATTTATGAAATATTGTGAAGGAATCTGAGAGTTTTTGTGTGAGAAGAAGGTGATATTTCCCCACCAGGGAGGAGTCTTGTGTAATTGTTGAGCCATTGAGTCACTATGGAGGATCTCTATGTACTATTCATCGAGCTGTTGAGCCATTGTAGTGTTAATCCTTGAGCATTGAAGTCATTGTAGTGTGGATATTTTTGAATGGGCCTACAAATCTATGTTGAAGTCTAAATCTGCAAATTAAATTGAAATTTGATGTTACAACAATTTTTGGTCATCTAACCATGTATGATTAGATAGATCAAAATACACCATGTAAGACCAAGTTTACCATAGTAAAATTGATTTCACTAAGAAATAATATAATAAACCATAGTTTATTAAGTTATTTCTGGTCCAAATAGAAAACCCCATGAGGAATAATTAAATAAATCCTTATCTATTTGATTTTCCTCTAGGAATAATTAATTAAACCTCTTTTTAATAATATTCCTAGTTATATTTAACCCAATTAATGAGAAATAATTAGACAAAACATTATTTATATTATTATTCAATAGGAATAATTAATTAAATCATTATTTAATTAATATTCCTTGTTAAATTTGACTAAATCATTTAGGAATAATAAAATAAATCATTATTTGTTAAATTATTCCTTGATCCCATCGTTGAAATGATATTTAAATATTTTATTTGTTTATTATTTCTAAATAAAGGGATTTAACCAATTTAAATTCCTTTTCCCTCGAACAAAATATAGTAAAATATTTCAAACATTTAGATCTAGATCTTGGTTAATAATATTTGATCATGCACCATTATCAAGGATAACTAAATATTTTGTTATAAATATGAGGGTTTTCCATTCACTTCTTACCTTTGATCCTTTTTATCATGGTTGGACTTTGATCCTCTTATCATTTCTTATCTTTGATTATTTTCTTTTCTTTTTGCTTATTGAGCTCCCTTTGAGTTCTACACGTCTTGGGTATTCTACACCATTGAGAGAGAAACTCCGAAGCTGAAGCATTTGAGGAAAACCATGAACCCATCCCATTGAGGGGGACTATATCAGTTCTCTTCCTAGGTGTTACATAATACAAAAGAATATTTATAAGTCTTGTCTTGCCCATTGGATATTTTGGAGAAAATCTTATTTTGTTTTGTTGTTTAGCTACTTTATTTTCATAGATATGGGTTAGTTTGCATTTTTTCGACCGTCAATTGTAGATCTAAGAATTTTTACAACCATCTTTGTTGTCAGGGTTGTTTTTCATGTGCAGCTAAAGTGATATATTTTCGTACACTTGCGTTAAGATTTCAAACTAACAATTGGCGACTCCACAGGGTTTTATTTAGATTTCCCGCGTGACCATCTGCTTCAGTACGTAGGTTTTTTAATTTTTTATTCAACTCTTTGTTAGCTTATTATTATTATTTTTTTTACCTTTTATTCCCTAAAACAGTAAAAAATATAACTTTCCGCATTTTTGCAGGTAACAGATATCAGTTGCGCCACAAACGACATTTTTTTTCCCCAACCTGCTGCCAAGACTTCTGGAAGTGTAACTCACACTTTTCAGCCCCAAATCCCCGAGTTCAATGATTATATAGAATTTGTTGGTTAAAAAATTGCGAGTTCACCAGTCAACAGGTTAGTACTTGCGAGCGGTAGTTTTTTGCTGGGTTCTTTCTGTAATTTTCAAGGTTTGCTGCAAGTACTGTTCAGGGCTGATTTACCTCTGTCTCCACATGTCTTAGGCCTAAATATGCTTAGTTTTTATTTTTGAAGTGGGAACAAGCCTCTTAGGGCTTCAGTATGCTTCGACCTTTTTAGGAAGGGTTTAGTTGAGTAGGTAGTCTAAGATTTTCAAGCGTTTTCAGCCATTTTTCAGGGTCTGATCCCTCTTTCTTTCAGATCCATTTAGATTGGTTATTATCTCATCCAAAAATCCCTCTTGTGTCTTGTTTGACCTCTCCCTTAGGTTCCCTCTTATTTTCCTTAGGGTTTTAACCTATCGCCCCCCTTTTTGCAGCAGTTTTCCCTTCAATTTCTTGATGTTTTCTGCACCTCTTTTCAATAGATTTGAGTCATTAGATCACTGTCCCTTAGACCTTATATATTTTTTCCAAATTTTTGGTTTTGAGTAAATTTCACCCACCTCTTAGAATAGTTTCTTGGGGGCCCTTCTTTTTGGGTTATAATTTATGAATCTGTAGTTGTTTATTTTACTATCGCTTTGGTTTTATTTACAATTATACAAAAATTTTTCTTTTCTTTATACACAACTATTCGAGCTTAATTAAAGTTAACACACATATCACATACACGCACACCTAAACAAAAGAGCACTTGGTTTACACTGCCAAGCGAAGACATAAACATCGTAATTAATTTATTTTCCCCTGTGCGCCTTTGTTTATTTCTTTTCCATATTTTTTCGGTATCTGTGTCTTGCGATAATTGTGCCCCCAAGGAATTTATCCCGGAGACTCCTATGCCTTCATCCTCGGTTTTTTTTAGGAATACCTATTCCACCTCATTACTGTTAAGTCCGTCCTCCACCGAGCCCCTATACTGACTCTGATTCTTGTCCATCGGGCACTCACCCTGATTCCGCACCTAGTTCCCCTCTACCTCATTCTCCCACCATGTCAGGTGCCAATGCAAGTACTGGTGCTAATGCAGGTGGTGGCCCCAGAACTAAATCTAGAGCTACTAGTAGTGGAACCAATACCGGAACCATCCCGACTACTCCCTTCCTATATTTTATGGTAGGTTTGAGCCTCCTTGATTTTAGCTAGTTAATCAATGACCCTATACACCATGACCTAGGTTGGTCTGTTATGCCAACTAAGCTTCCTCTAGACATACCTAAGTTCAAAGGAAATGCTGGATATGACCATACTAATCACGTTCGCTTCTTTCACATGTGGTGTTAGTCCAATTCTATCACTGATGACTCTATCCATCTTCGGTTATTCCAGTGCACGCTCACTGGAGATGCTGCAAAGTGGTATGTCGACCAGGACTCTGCCTCTCATTTCACTTTACAACTATTTCTAAAGATTTTATGTCCTACTTCTATTTACCTCTCTGATATGATACCAGTAATGAGTTTTTGACCGCATTCTGTCAAACTTCTCCCACCCACCTTTCTGACCATGTCCAAGAATGGTGTAGAAGGAGGAGCTTATGTCAAGCTACTACATTTGAAAACCGTGTCTTTATGGATTGGTTTCTCATGATTCTTTTGAATTCTATTGGTATAGATGTCACATCTCATTTTTTTTAGAAAGAGGAAGAAGCTCTCCAAATCACATTGAAATATGACCTCATCTATGCCCAATATGGTTATTTTTATATTGTCTTACCACATATTCCTAGACCTGGTGGTGCCAATGCACTGGGGTCATCTGACGTCACCAAAGGTATCATTGGATCTCTTTCACATCCGTATACTCATGCTCCCATGGGTTATGGTTTCCCTCAGGGAGGCGTCAACTCCTCTAACACTTATCGCACCCTTGGCAACATGTATCTAGGAAAAAGCACATTTTCCCCATTGCATCAACTAATGCCATGGCCTGCGGTTTCTCAAACTGTTTACCTCAATGTTGCTCAACCTCCTTTATATCCTTATCAACAGACCGATCCTCCATCCCCTCTGGAATTAGCACCCTAGCCTCCTATGCCTTCTCAACCTCCACCATAGCAACCACCTCCCACTCCGAGTTAGGTGTATGCACAACAGAGCACGGATGATCCTCAAAAGTATAAGAAAAAAAGGAAAGGAAATAAAAATCAACCAGCGCAAGGTAATTAAGGGTGCCGACCTAATCCGCCAAACACTGACAACCAGCAATAGGGCACTAAGCCCAAGCAGGACAAGCCTCTTCGTATGGACAAGCCTTGTTATTTTTGTGGTGTGCATGGCCATTATACTCATGATTGTCCCCTTTTACCCCAAATGCATCAGTTGTGGGAACCACAAGCAACATCTAGAGGACAACAAGCCTTGGTTTCGGCTCCTCCAAATACCTGGCTTGTTCAACCGGTTTCTTTTACTGATCCCTTCCCTCAGCAAGGATATGTGTTCGCCCAACCCCCTCAAGATCGGACCACCCCTCAAATGTCTCAATATGGTACCTCTGATTACCATATTATCATGATGAATTCTGAAGTGGTTAATACTGTTTATGTCAACCTTGAAACTTGGTCTCACTAATATGGTAAGCCACCTACTTCCTCTACAACTAAGGCTCAAACGAAAGTTTCCACAGAGTCCAATTCGAAACTTGATGCCCCTTTACAGATCCCTCATCCATGAGGAGAGGTCCTTCCCAAGATCGCCAAAGGGCCATTATGTCGAACTTCTGCTTCTTCCAAAGTCGCCCATAATTACAACATAATAGATGACTTAGCACAATCTCATGTTGTTATTTCAACACTAGAAGTCCTCCAGTCGTGCTCTTCACAACGTAAATCTCTATGATATGATATGGGCACTATGGATCCTTCAGATGATCATTTGATCATATTTGATATTTACAAGTAAGAGCATTCCCCTTTACCTTCATCTGTCGCCTTCCAAATACCTGTCAAGATCCAGAATGCTCATGTTTTTCATTATATCATTGACGAGAGTGAATCCAGCTACGTGATGTCCGCCTCTGTTTGGAAGCAACTTAGATCACCTAAGTTAGTCCCCTCCACCATCACCTTGTGTGCATTGGACGGTCACTCTTCTCAGCCACTTGGTATGTTCCGCAATTATCCTGTTACTCTTGCAGGCAAGACTGTTTGCATTGACGTTGAAGTCATTGATGCCCCATTGGATTACAACATCCTGTTGGGTCGTAACTACACCTATGCGATGTATTCTATCGCATCTACGAACCGTAAGATTTGATTTCCTCACAATGGAAATATATTTACCATAGATCAGTTGACATATTACGAACCATAGTCTTAGCTCTCTCTCGAGTCTATCATCTCTTCGATGGCCGATAATAAATTAGTGACACTTCTTACCAGTGTTTCACCTCGAGTATATAAATATTCCACCTTACTTGGTGCATTCCCTGTCCCCCCCCCTCTTGTCATAGATCTTAGATCATTGAATTTTTTCATGATGCAATCATCTCAGACTAGCCATAAGCGATCTGGTTCAACCACCCAACAGCCTAAGCCTTTGTAACCTGCTGGTGGTCACTCAATGGAGTCTACAAAGGCCTTCCTTTCAAGAACCTTCCTCTATTGCTGGTGTCTCTTCTAGTCCCTTTCAACTATGAATGGTTCCTGCTAGCCTTAACTAGTTGGGAGCCATTCCACCAGGACATTACCCCTCCGGTCAAATATCGTTTCTCGCTCCCCCATTTGGAGTCATTTCGGTACCTGTTATGGCTACGTTGAGCCATCCCAATTTGAGCCTGGGGATCCTAGTCTGGTACATTGATCCCCCAGATGAAACTCTGCCTGGTTAGTTTAAAATTTATACCACTTTGACCCCAGTCCAATCGGTTGCCATGACTCCTACGTTTGCTTCAGTGCCTTAGCCACCTCAACAGGAATCTAGTCCTGTTGCAAAAGAATCTAGTCAGGGGGGCAAAGCCAAAAAAAAGGAACCTAAAGATAAGGCTTCCCAAACAACTCCGTATCCTCCTAAGCCTCCAAATAAGTCACCTCTGTGTGCTTTGTGTGATGTTGTTGCGCATGCCACCCATAAATGTTCTGAAATTCCTCATCTCAAACTCATGGTCAACAATTTATTTCTTGATGTTGATATCCTGGAGGTCCATGTTACCTTACAATATTCATCTAAGAAACTCAAATTGCTGCACACGAAACAACCTCATGCTTTGTGTGATATTTATGATCACTATTCTCACCTCTATCCCTGTCTCAACAAATTTCGCGACACCCTTGAAGCTGGTCGTGAAATAGAGGTCACTTGTAGTGGATGATGTGCCCCTCTACTTGTGCGTTTTGCTTCGGTAGAACCAGAGGAAATTGTCATACCTCCTCCCAATGTCAAGATGATGGAAACTTCAACTACTATCCTCTATCTGTCATCATCCATGAGATCCTTGGAGGAAAACCCCTCCGGGGCACTCCCTTCTATTTCAATTGAGCCTCCTTCGGTGATCACCTTGGGCTCAACATTGATAGATGCTTCATCTACTAGATCTTCATCTACCCTCTATAGAAATGCATATGTGAACCATATATCTCATGATGATGTGTCAAGTAGCCCCGCCGCGTCATGTGGTATATATTCTTCCAATCCCTCCATATTTCACTCTGATGAAGACATTATGGACGCAATGACCACCTCTGAATTTCCTTGGGATGATATGCACCACTGTGCATACTTCCCTCTGCAGCAGTTCCATGACCAGTATGTTGTGGAGGCTAAAGACTTCATTTTAGATGAGGTCGATCGGTTTAGAAATCCCATTCCTGCACCCGATGCTTTTGATGAAGAAAACATTGCCTTGGGGGCACCTAATGCCCCGGAAGAAATTGAGGCTTACTCCAAGCTACTAAAATAATTCTGTAATGTTTTCGCTAAGTCATATTCAGAGAGGGTCGAACATGATCTTGCCGCTTTCAACCACCATATCAACACGCAGCTTGATGCCTACCCTGTCCCTCAAAATTTGAGACACATTTATCGACGCGAGGCTCTTAAAACTGCAATTGATAAGCTCAATCAAGTTGGATGTTCCTATCCCATTTTCAATAAAATAGGCACCATTCATGTCTGTATGGACTTTCGTGACCTGAACAAAGCTTTTCCCTACGATAGCTTCCCTACACCTTATATTGACCATATCTTTACGAAGTGTAAGGGGCATATAAATTCTACCCATAGCATCCCCCTTGCGTGTTTTATTTCTGCCATGCATTTAGGTTCCTTCCATTGTCCATCATCTTCTCCTTTGTTGTCTTGTGACGCCTTTCAGATGGATCCTTCATCCACACCATACATCGACTATGCCGACGGTGCAAGTCACTACTCACAGAATCTAGTCTCGGTAGCCTGGGCCATTTTTACCCCCATACATTCGTTAGTCCTTTCCAATGGCGTATGTATTGTATCGACCACCAATAATTAGGCTGAATATGATGCAGTGATAGGTTTTTTAGTCAATGCCCTTGACCATTGCATCCTTCATCTTCATGTTCATTTAGAGTCCCTACTTCTTGTCAGACAATTGAATGGTGTTTATCATGTGCATAACCCTGTCCTTTTTAGAAGATATTTAAGAGTAAATATCTTAATGCATGAATTTGAAACCATTCCATTTAGTCATGTACCTAGATACCAAAATCACTATGAAGATAGAATTGCAAATAATATTCTAGATTGGCACTTATCACATGAATTTAACACAAGACAATAACATTAAACAAAAGGTGAGCCACATGCTCGTCATATATAAAAGATGCATATCCATAATATGTGTCCAAAAAATCATAAATGTTTTGGAACCCTCTACTCTAATACATCCGACATTTCCATAACATATCACAAAACCAAAAATGGGGGCACCTCACGCCCCTACATCTAGTCACTATCTAGAGGGTCCTGAGCCAATGACTTGGCTCCTGCAGCCCGCAGATCCCGCATACCCTGACTGGTCATTTCCATGTGCCACATGACCCCTCGCCACTCCAAGGGTAGACCAACACATGCCTCAATGTAGCGGTCATCTAGATCTTGCCAACCATGCTCTGATACCCCGGTCATCAACAACTTGCATCTGCGGTAGACATCCTCCAATAGTGCATATAAATCTGATTGGTTAGCTAATCTAGCTGTGTTAGACTCTACAGCCCCTGGTGCTGTGGGTAGTCCCATATACCCAGCCGGTCTCACTGGTGCTATATCTGCATACCAAAAGTAATGAATAAGTACCATATACATCATTCTAAAAATTTAAACGCACCATAAAATATAACAACTTGTCACTTACCATCTGGTCCCCATGCTCGACCATGTAGAAGTGGCAAGTCTGTGTCCCTTTTTTTTTGGTGATTTGATTCTTCATCTAAAAGCCCTTTTTTCCAAGAAGGGTCACTTCCTCGCCTCTCAAAATCGAATTTCTGCACTTGCACCACTTGTACTATGGGCACCACTTTGCCTTCATATTTGTTGACACTTGTGTCATTTTTCATCATGAGTAACCATATTTTTCTCATGATTTTATGGTCCCCGTTGGGCCTATTCAGTGTGGCAGCATCATCGAGTTGCCCTTGTTCAGATCATCTGAGTTGAGTCATAATCGCATTCATGGAGTCTGTCTCGAGTCACTTTTTGCCTCCTGTCACATTTTTCCATCCATTCATGATTTGTCCCTATATCATGTAGCCCTTTATGGCCTCTAGTACCACTGTCCCCCACCCCCTCAGGAGTCGAGTCAGTCACTGCCAGGACATCCATGCTTTTTATTTTCTGTTAAATGAAGTTGTCCATTTTCTACTCATTATCCCCCTATTCCATCATCATCCCTAGTGTCATTCCATCAGTTGTTCTACTATATTCCCTCATGCCT
This sequence comes from Pinus albicaulis, assembly GCA_034641835.2. Classification (NCBI taxonomy): domain Eukaryota; kingdom Viridiplantae; phylum Streptophyta; class Pinopsida; order Pinales; family Pinaceae; genus Pinus; species Pinus albicaulis. Next base: position 533,505,981 of record CM076581.1, on the reverse strand, counting down.
TAGTTGAGGACCCTCATTGCCTCACCTATGGCAGATTTCCTTCTGTCGACATCAACACATTCATTCCAGAAGACAGGTCTAGAGGGTAGTGTATCTTGGTTCCAACTTCCATCATTGTTTGGTCCCTCGGATCAGGAAAAGGGACTCCTTACTGCCCTTTGACTTCATTGTTTCTCATTCGCTCCTCTTCAGCATGATCAAGATTCGTATACTCCATATTTCCATGGTCCAACATATTGATCGAGTGATTCCTGGGTATGTGTGAGATGTTTCATACCTCATGAGGGGGTGGCCCTTCAAGTAGCCCCCCACATGCCCGGATAACCTCATTCTCTTCTACAAACTCAAATGAAGCTCCACATATTTGATGGGTTTGTCCCTAGCCACTTGCTCTAGAATGCATGTATCACTTACATTATCTGTTTGTTATTATATATCATGTACTCATATATTATTATATTTACTCAGTCTTGGCTGTTGTCCGAGGCACAATATGTATGTGGGATCCATTATATTTTTGTTTGGCCCATGTTTATGCTAGCATATCATGTATTTTATATCTCAGTCATATTCTGTTGAGTGAACCATTCTTCTTTGTACTTTTTTATCACGACGGTCATAGGTATGCCTCCCCCGTCTCATTGTATATAGGTACTCAACCATTAAAGGAGACTAACGGTTGTCGGTGAAGCCCCCTCAAGGTTATTATCCTTTCTTTCTTTGCTTCGCCTACATATCTCTCTCTCTCTATGAATCCGCTTCGGTGTCTAGTGATTGTGTTCTTACAACATACTTTGGTCATATGATTAGCTCCTAACGCTCACACGTTGGGGGGAAATCTGTTACACCAGTTTTTGGTCATATAACCATGTATAATTAGATGGATTGAAATACACCATGTAAGACCAATTTACCATAGTAAAATTTCTTTCACTAAGAAATAATTTACTAAACCATAATTTATTAAGTTATTTCTAGTCCAAATAGAAAACCCCACAAGGAATAATTAAATCATCCTTTTTTTTTTTTTCCTCTAGGAATAATTTATTAAAGCTTTGTTTAATAATATTCCTGGTCATATTTAACCCAATTATTGATAAATAATTATTTATCTTATTATTCTCTAGGAATAATTAATATTCCTTGTTAAATTTGACTAAATCATTTAGGAATAATAAAATAAATCATTATTTGCTAAATTATTCCTTGATCCCATCCTTGAAATGATAAATAAATATTTTATTTGTTTATTATTTCTAAATAAAGGAATTTAACCAATTTAAATTCCTTTTCCCTCCAATAAAATATAATAAAATATTCCAAACAGTTAGATCTAGATCTTGGTTAATAATATATTATTATGCACCATTATTAATGATAACTCAATATTTTGTTATAAATAGGAGGGTTTTCCATTCACTTCTTACCGTTGATCCTTTTTATGATGGTCGGACATTGATCCTCTTATCATTGTCTATATTTGATTATTTTATTTACTTTTTTCTTATTGAGCTCCCTTTGAGTTCTACACGTCTTGGGTATTCTACACCATTGAGAGAGGAACTATGAAGCTGAAGTGTTTGAGGATAGCCAAGAACCCATCCCACTGAGGGGGAGTGTATCAGTTCTCTTCCCACGTGTTACATTATACAAAAAAATATTTATAATTCTTGTCTTGTCCTTTGGATATTTTGGAGAAACTCTTATGTCATTTTTTTGTTTAACGACTTTATTTTCATAGATATGGGTTTAGTTTGCATTTGTTTTGACCATCTATTGTAGATATAAGAAGTTTGAAAACCATATTTTTTGTTAGGGTTGCTTGTCATGTGCAGCTAAAGTGATCTTTTTTCATACACTTTCATTAAAATTTCATACTAACATTTGCATTGAACGTTACATTGAAATTTGAAATGTAAGCTAAGTGGGGACTTGCATTCCTACATACCTTCTTGGGGAAGCATAGTTTATGAATTGTGAATTTGAATGAGTGATTCAGCATGATTCCCAATCAACCTATGGAGAAAATGTGTGCAGTAATAGTCATATGCCTACCTTGAAGTCTCAACAATAATTTTAAAATCTCAATAGCATGCTTTGAATCTACATGAAATATCAATGTAGTGAGTAATGTGAACTTCAAAATTAACTTTCATTCAACATGGAAATGGAGTGAGAAAATTTTTTTTTGACTTAATTTTTGTGAAATTTAATATTTATGAGTTTGAGAGTTAGTGGAGAACAATATTTGGGATGGAGAGAGAATTAGTGGTGAATATGGTGAGAGATAATTAATGGGTTTCAACATTATGTTTTTTTTTTGGTTTTAAAATTGAGAGTTCATTTTTATATTTCTTAAAAGGATATTTTATATTTTTGAAAGGGATTTTTAATAGATTTGAAATGGAAGGTGACAAGCATTAATCACTTTTATTGAACTCACTGTCTAAGGAGAAATTCGTATTACTTGTGCTTTTTCTGCACCATCTTGTAATCTTTATTTAATAAAAATATATTTTGTGGTGGTGGTTGAGTATCAATTTTTTGGGACATTATTTCTTGTCCTAGGTTGAAGTGGGACACATTGTGTTCTTTCTTTCATTTCATCTCTTCAGCTCTCCCTTACTCTCCTTATCACGACAAGAAACATTGTGTTTCCTGAACTTGTTGGCAAAATTTATTTTCACTAGATCAAACACATGAAACCTATATTCATCACTAAAGATTTATGGGAACTTGTAGCTAATGGATAAACTATGCCTTCTCTTGATGAATTAAAATAATAAAGTGATGATGAAAATAAATCTCTTAAGGAACTTATTAAGAAACATAATTAAGCACTTTCACTTATAAGAAGAGTTGTTGAAGAATCTATTTTTCCAAGAACCAATGGTGTAGTATCATCCAAGGAAGAATGGGATATATTAAAAAACACATATGAATATGTTGATGTAGCTAAATTACAAACATTAAGGAGGAACTTTAAAAATTCCTATATGCAAAGTAATGAATCCCTTCATTATTACATCAAAAAAATGCAATATCTTGTTAATCAGATGAGGTCATTAAGTAAAGATGTTCTAGAAAGAAGGTTGATTGAGAATATTTTAAGGAGTTTTCTACATAACTTTCAGATGGTCACCACTAGTATTATGGTCTTCAAAGGTTTAAATACAATGAAAATTAATGAATTAAATAGATTCTTGTTAACTGTCTAAGAAAATAAACCATTTGATCAAGTGTAAGATGCTTTTTTTTGCAAAGCATAGAGGAAGAGGAAGGATAAGGGGTCAATATCAGAATCGAAATCAAAATAGAAATCATAAAAGTTCACAAGGAAATGCATCTCCTTTGAGAGGGAGAGGAAGGAATCCTAGTCAGTTTAGATGAAGAGGAAGAGATGGATCTCACGGAACAGGACAAGGAAGAGATGGAGGAAGAGATGGAGGAAATATAGGTGGAGGACCACAATGTTATTATTGCAAAAAAATTGGCCATCTTGAAATATATTGTTATGAAAAAATGAGATATATGGAGCATAAGGGTTTCAATACAGTTCTTTAACAAACTAAAAATGAAAAATTATTTGTCTATGGAACATAGTGAACAAATTGAAGCATGGTAAATTGATTCAGGATGTTCAACTCCTATGACATCTCAAGAGGAGTTGCTTACCAAAATTAATGGCTATTATTCTATTAAATATATATTTGGTGATGATAGTGTTTTTGAATTGAAAGGGAAAGGAATAGTTGCAATATCGGAATTGCATGGAAAAAAGAAGTTGATTGAGGACACTTTTTAACAACAACCTTGAAGAAGAACCTACTTTCTATAGAACAAATGATGGAGCAGCACTACAAGTTAGTGTTTGATGATAAAAAATTCTTAATCCTGGATACGTTGAATCAAAATGTAGTTGTAGCAATATGCGAAATGATTGAAGAAAAAAATTTCAATCTTTCCTTTAATTCAAGTAATTCATGGACTTTGAAACCAACATAAGAAGCAAATAGTAAGATTTGGCACTTAAGGATGGGAAATTTTAATTTTTAGAGATTGGTGCTACCGAGAAAGCAAAACATGGTGAATAGTCTCCCTTTTATTAAGTTGGATGATAAAATATGTGAAGAGTGTCTTTTTGGGAAACAACACAAGGAAATTTTCTCAAATATAACATGGAAATCTTGAGAAAATCTAGCATTAGTGAATTCATATTTGTCTGGTCCAATGGAGATTGTATTTTGGAAAGATACATTATTTTCTCACTTTCACTGATGATTATTCTAGGAGGACATGGGTGTATTTTTTGTAGGGGAATTCCGAAGTGTTTTCTCATTTTCTTGAATTTAAGGCTTTAGTTATAAAGAATTCTTTTTTGAAAATTATCACACTAATAATAGATAATGGGGGAGAATACAAGTCAAATGAATTTTTGAATTATTTTAGGAAGAGTGGAATAAAGCGAGAATTTACTAATTTATACTCCCCTCAACAAAATGGAGTCACGAAAAGGAAAAACAGGATCATAGTTGAAATCTCTAGGAGCATGTTAAAAAATAAGTCTCTTGGAAATTATTTTTGGGTTTAAGTAGTACACACTGCATTATATACTCTTAATTGATGTCCTACAAAAGTAGTGTTGAATTTGACTCTAGAAGAAGCATGGCCATGATACAAACAAAGTTTTACACATATGAAAGTTTTTGGTTGTATTTCATATGTACATGTTCCTAAGGAAAAGAGGAAGAAATTGGATGATAAGAGTGTCAAGTGAATATTTATTAGATACAATATTTATTAGATATAGTTCAAAAAAAAAAGTGATAGGTTGTTTGATCCTAAAGAAAAAAAAGGTGATAATCAAAAAAGATGTTGTGTTTCATGATAAGGGAATCTATCAACTAGAACAAGTACAATTTCAATTAAGGAAAGATGCAATGAAAATTGGTGATGAATCAAATTCCAAGTCAGTAAAGATAGATGATGTTAAGAATAAGCATCAGTGGCTTGAAAGGGGTCATTCAGAAAGAAATATGTTGGATAGAAATTTTGAAATAAGGGTTACTACATCTCAAATTTCTCTAGTAATTTATGCACTTACGGGACAAGTAATGAAGATGGATGAACCACAAAATTATGCAGAAGCATCAAGAAAGAATGGAATGAATATATGGAAGAAAAATTTAATTCCTTGGTGAAAAATGATACATGTTATTCGGTCAAATTACCAAAGGGAAAATATGCAATTGGCACTAAATGGGTTTACAAAACAAAGTATAAATAAAACATCACAATTAACAAGTACAAGGCTCATTAAGTTGCAAAGGGATATGCACAAAAAGAAGAAATTGATTACATTGATACATTTTTCCCAATGGCACAGTCAGATACAATCAGGATGGTTCTTGCATTAAATACTCAATAAAAATGTCCTATTTTTCAGATGGATGTTAAATCAACTTTTTTGAATGGTTATGGATGAAGAAATTTATGTGGAGTAGCCTAAGGGTTTTGAAGTGCCTGGAGAAGAATATTACGTTTATAAGTTGAAGAAGGCATTGTATGGTCTAAAGAAAGTTCCAAGGGCATGGTATTCAAGAATTGATATTTATTTTCAAGATCATGGATTACTTAAAAGTTTATCTGAGCCCAATATTCGTATCTTTCATTCAGGAAAGGACATTCTCATAGTTGGATTATATGTTGATGATTTCATCTATACAAGGAACAATGATGAACTATTTAAAATACTTAATTCACATATGATTTTTGAGTTTGAGATGATAGACCTTGGTGAGTTACATTATTTCTTAGGTATTGAATATTGGCAGAAGGATGATGATATTTTCATGTCCCAAACCAAGTATACTTGGGATATTTTGAATACATTAATTATGTTGACTTGGAATACAATGAAAACTAATTTGGAATTTTGGTTGAAGTTATATGGCCATGATGGATCCAATTTAGATCATTTTACTTTCTATCATTAATTGGTTGGAATTTTGATCTACTTAACTACAACACGACTGGATATTTTATTTGCAGTTAGCTCATGAATTTTTAATAAATATCAAAAGACACAACCCTAATCTAATTCTTTTCGGACATTAATTCACAATCTAGAAAAAAAAATTCAAACATGAAATAAGAGATAACACACATTCAAAAATTATTTCTATATGGGGAAAGCAATCTGCTAAAAACCCCAATAAATATTTCATTAATCAAATGAATAGAGATGTATTACAATTTCTTTGCTCAATTGAGCTCATCCTGCAAGTGCACAACCTATCTTTCTGCTCATTGAAGGCCTCCGACCCAGACTTCCTCAAAATTTTCCTCTTCTTAAGCTCATATTTCCTTTCATTGTTCCTCAAGGAATTATGCCCCTAGTATTTAGGAAATTTCTCAAATTGAATTGCGCAATTCCTTGTGTTGGTCATCTCACTACATGTAACACATGTACACTCAAGAGTAGTCTACAAATAATGTTATACTACTTTATAATCTCCCCCTAGATTGGGGAACTCGAATTATTTGCATGCACTAGCTATTTTTGGTTGATTAATCAATTAACTAGATGATCACTGAGTTTGATTGAAGTCCCACTGCACAGTTTGATCCTCAACTAGTTCCTCCAATGGTTGGAACTAGTTTAAATGAAAAAAACCTTAGATAACTGACCTTGATTGCTACAAATTAAGAATAACACATAATTAAATTAAATCTATCTCCTCCAACTCGAATTTAATGAGTAATCTAGGTGACACAAGCCATGTCACACAAGTTAACATCATCCAAGTTGTCTACTGATGTGCAAATTTGAATTTTCTCAATTTAATTAAGGAAAAATCAAATTGAGAATTTCTTGTTGAATTTTTAAATAATCCATCTTAGTAAGAAAGGGATTATCGACCACCCCTATCCTGCACCTGTGGAACTCGAACTTCCCTCTTGACAAAGCCTTTGTCAAAATTGCAGCATCTTGTTCCTCTGTCATAATGTACCGCAACAACATTATCCACCTATGCATAGAGTCCCGTAAATGATGATAGCCGATATCTATATGCTTGGATTGATCATGAAGAAGAGGATTCTCATAGAGCTTGATGCAAATTTAATTATCACAATATATGATAGTTGGATCTATCATCTGACCAAACAAACCAATGAGTATATTTATCATACATATCATCTCACATGTTTCTATTTTGCTTCTGTCGAGCCAAGTGCCACTAATACTTGCTCTCCACTGTACCAAGAAAATGTTGCGGACATAACACTAAAAATTCCACTTGATGTACTCTTTCATTCTGGTGGACTCCCTTCCCAACCTACATATGTGAATCCATGTAGCTTCACTCCCTCTATTTGTTTGTACCATATTCCAAACTAGCTAGTTCCCTTGAGGTACCGTAGAGCATGCCTATCTTCTCTCCAAAATAATTTGGTTGGCCTAACCATAACCTTGATCAATTGGTTGACTGCATAGCACATATGTGGCCATGGGTTTGTAAGATACATCAGTGAACCCACTAACTTCGAGTAAATAGTAGAATCCACTTCCTCACCTGAAGTGGCATCCTCCTTCCTTCAGTTGGTCATTAGAGGAGTCTCCATGGGTTTACAACTCTCCATGTGGAACCTATGTAGTATCTAATTTGAATAATTTCCTTGAGAGACAAACAATTCCCCATCTCCTTTCCATAATTCAAAGTTGAGGAAGTAGTGCATAAGACCCATTTACTCCATTCAAAATCTCTTGCAAGGTCCTCCTTGGAATATCTGATCAACTGCTTCTCACCAGTTAAAATCAAGTCATCAACATATAATACAATAATCAATAATTTACCTTCTACCAAAATATGATAGAGGTTTTCATCCACTACACTTTTTGTGAACCCCAAACTGGTGAGATAGCTATCAATTATGGCATACCAAGCACGGGGTTCTTTCTTGAGAAAATACGATGATCACTTGATTCTACACACATGATACTCTTGATAAAAAAAGTCTTGAAGCCTTCACGTTGCTCGATGTACACCTCCTCCTAAATAACTCCACTGAGTAATGTTTTAGCTCACATCCATCTGGTGGATCTTCCACCCCATCTGCAAAACCATAGAAAGCATTTATCTAATTGATGAGTACCTTGCTACAGGAGAAAATGTCTCCTCATAGTTGATCCTTTCAACATTAGAATACCCCTTGGCTGAAAATATGGCCCTGACGTTTTTATGCTTCCATCTTCTTGCTGCTTTACCTTGAAGATCCATCTCGAACCGACAACTAATTTATTTGTTGGTCCTGGGACCACTTCCCAAACATTGTTCATTACAATGGATTTATATTCCTGCACCATTGCATCAACCCATACAGGTTTCTCTATTTCTTCCTCAAAAGAGGAAGGCTTACTATCTACAAGCTTAATAATTATATCCATGTTGTCAGTGTATAGATATAGTTAGCTTCTCTGTCTGCATTGATTTGAAGGAGCACCCACCTTCTCCCTCGCATCCTACACAAGTATCTGAACTTACATGGTTATTTTCCAACCTTCTCTAAATGGCTTTGCTTTAGTGGATTTCTCCACTCTCTACTCCTCAATTTGTGGTTGCTTTATAACTGCATGAGGTTCCTCCTTTAGAGCTAAAATATCCTCTTCTGGTAGGATCTTAAGCTCCTTCTCAAGAGAGCACTGTATCACTTTTTCCTCATCAAATTTTACATCTCTTCACACAACTATCATTTTGAGGGATGGAAAGTACACATGGAAGTTTTGTGGAGTTTCTATGTAACCCACAAATAACCCCAAATCTATTGTCGGCTCTAGATTCTTCCTTGCAGCTTTGGAGACATGGTAGTATAAAGAGGCTCAAAAAATCCTGAAGTGCGACACATCCAACTTCCTCCCCTTGAAATCCTCTTCTGCTATATTCATGCCTAGAATCCGATGAGTACTCTGGTTCTCCAAATAGACTTTTGTGTTGCATGATTCAGACCATAAGTGCAAAGGTAGGCGTTGGTCATGCAACATCACTTGCGTTGCTCCCACAATGATATGGTTGTTTCTCTCAACCACCCCATTTAGTTGTGGATTGGTTGGGTGTTTTCTACTCTCTTAAAATGCATTATTTTTCACAAAAAAATTTAAAATCATTTGAAATGTACTCTCATCCATTATATCTCCTGAGAGCCTTTTCATTCTTGTCGGTTTCTTTCTCAACCAGTGTCTTGAATTCTATGAAATTCGAGAATGTCTCATTTTTCTTCCACATGAAGAACATCCAACACTTACCCAATAATTGATCAATAAAATGAAAAAATATTTTCGCCTGGCAGTAGAGGCTATCAAAAAAAGTCCACAGAAATCAAAGTGGATCCTTTCCAGAACTTCATTTTCTTTGTTGTCCTGATCATGGAAAGTGGATTTTGGGTACTTCCCCAAATTACATCCTTTGCACACATCCTACTACTCAAGTGATTCTTTGGGGAGGTATGTGGTCATCTAATGCATGATATTTAAAGTGGCATGATGCAAATGGCTAAGTATTCTATTAAAAGGTTCATTGAAATCAAGACTTTGCACCTTCTCTGCCTTTGTTCTTAATGAAGCACAATCCTCCACATTTATATTGTACATGTTCTTCAAACGAACCCCGATCTGCTTCTCCTGTCTCGTGGCTATGTGTCTTAGGAAATAATTTTATTTTTTGAAGCTCACATCATAACCATAGTCTTCCAAAAGTGAAACATAGATGAAATTTTTCTTTAGGTCCAGAATGAACATGACATCCTTAAGCCTAATGGGGGAGCCCAACTCCCTCTGAAAAGTGACTATACTAATATCGGTCATGTTGTACCTTCGGTAGTCCCCCATCTCAATGTGCATCTACAAGTATTTATCCTCCAGGTCACTAAAAAAAAAAATATTCCCGTCATGTATAATGATGCACCTGAGTTCAAGTAGCACATGCTCCCCATCACTATGATGTTCATCCATGAAATGAGGGTAAAGTCAAGCTCAAACTGCGAATCCAATGCTTAACCTGCTACTTCTCCCAAGGTTTTCTTTCTTATCCAGTTATGTGGACACTTTGTGGCATAGTGTCTGAATTCATGAATGAAAGCATTTATTTTTTGACAAATATTTCTTCTTCCCCCCTTGACTAGATTCTGGTTTGGATTTAGATTTCTTCCCTTTTCCCTTCTTTTCCTTTCTATCCAATGAAAATTTTTCTTCATCCTCTCCCTTAGATGAAGTACCATCTATGATATTCCATCTTGTTTCCTCCTGTAGCAAATCGTACTATAAGTTCTCCTAATTTGGTATTTCCTCCCTTCCATTCTCTGAATCTTGATAGTTGTTCCAGCTCTTGAGAATCCCTATGAGGTCTAGGCTTACAAAGCCTTCGTTAGGGACATTAAAATTGACCCTACCAAGTTCATCACAACAATATGTAACTTTCTCAGATATTTTGGAATTGTGTCATTCTTCTGCATCTTGATACTTCTAAGTTTATCCTTGAGCCCCAGCTTCTTGTGGTCACTATTATTATCGAAAAATTATGTCAGCATTTTCCACATTGCAAACAAAGTTTATTTTCTATGGATATTTGAGACAATGTGATCCCATACTCCCTCCAATATGATTCTCCTTGCTTTAGCTACATCTTTCTTCCACTGAGCACAGTTCTGGGAAACATATTCCAGTGGTTATGAAACATATTTCTTGATGTATTCTAGTAGTCCATTGTCATCCAATACAGCCTCCATGCGATCCTTCCATGAAAAAAAATTATAGGTTCCTTCCAAGGCATACTATAGACTTAGCCCATTAAATTCCATCTTCTTAGCTCTAACGGAAACTTGCAACACTTATTTTGAAATTCAAACCCTATGAGAAGTAGCTTCGAAGTTCCTTCTCTAATGTGAATCATTCTTTGATACCATATAGAAATTATGTTGTATATTTGCAAGTTCTCATTAAGTTTTAATAAAAATCACAAGATACAAACCTACTTTTTTTCTCTACGGACATTAATTCACAATCTAGAAAAATAATTTCAGACATGAAATAAGAAATAACATGCATGCAACAAGTATTTTTATCTACGTAAATAAATATGCTAAAAACACAAATTCCTCTTACATTAATCAAATGAATACAAATGTATTACAATTTCATTTGTCTATTGAGGTCACCCTACAAGTGCACAACCTATCTCTATGTTCACTGAAGGCCTCTGACCTAGACTTAGTCAAAATTTTCCTCTACGTAAGCTCCTATTTCCTTGCACTGTTACATGAGGAATTAAGCCCTTATTATTTAGGAAATTCTTCAAATTGAATTAGGCAATTGTTCGGGTTGATAATGTGACTGCATGAAACACTTGTACAGTTAAGACTAGTATACAACTAATGTTACACTTCCTTGGAATCTCGTCTTGGACTGGGGAACTCAAATTCTCTACATCAACTACCTATTTTTGTGTAGAGATATTTTCCGGATCAATCGCATCCATTCTTGATAAATTCGATGTTTCGAACCAAGCCACCGTGGTTCATCTTCAAGAAAAGATCCCTGAGTAAGACTAATCTCACAAATAAGGTACAAATATGAGAGAGATGCATGATGAATGACGGGGAGATGAAAGGGAGGCCGACCCAAAAAGGTCTAAAAACAGACTAATAAATTGAAGAAAAATATATTAATTAATTAATTAATTAATTGTATATATATATATATATAGTTTTATTTTTAAAAATTCTTTATTGTGATGGAATCAAGAATGATTTAATTTTAATTTAATTTAAAAAAATTATTTATTTAAATTTTAAAAATTTAAATATTTTAATCCTGGATTGTCACTGAGTTTGAATGAAGTCCCACTACACAACTTGACCCTCCACTAGTTCCTCCAACATTTGGAAATAGTTTAACTGAAAACAACCTTAGATAGATGGCCTTGATTACTACAAATTATCAATCACACATGCTTAACTTAACTCTAACTCCTCAAAATCGAATTTACTAAGTAAATTGGGTGACCTAACCCATGTCACACAAGTTAACATTAATAATCAAATTTTCTCAATTTAATCAAGGAAAAGTCAAATTGAGAATTTCTTCCTGCATTTTTTAACATGTTATCAAGATTTATGGAAGAACCCAAGGAATTTCATTGGAAAGAATCAAAGATGATTTCAAGATATTTCCATGGAACAGTTGGTTACAGTTTGGTATACCGATCTATATAAGATTTCATGTTGATTTTCTATATATATATTTAGATTGGTCTGGATGAATGGATGACAAGAAATCAACTTCAGGGTATTCATTCAACACAGGTTCAACAATAGTGTCTTGGATTACTAAAAATAAACCTGTTGGCATTATGATGTAATTTGTTGTCCTTGATGGCAACCTACTTGATGATATATCTTTTGATAGCAACCTACTTGATGAAGATGTAAAATTGATGTATCTATAGGCCTGCTCATATATGACAGAGAAATAAATACCAGTGAGTGATAGAGGAATGATGAAGGTAAAGTTTTAGGAAATATATGCAGGTTTATTGAAGCCAAGTGGTGTACATACGTGGTTTTGATGAAGGGAAGTCGCTTATACGAAAGTTCAATCAAGCCAAGTCATGTGCATATGCAAGTTTGATGAAGCGAAGTAGTGTATACACATGTTTGGTGAAGAAAGTTGTGTACACACGCGGATATCAAGAAGAAAAGTCATGTACATGGTTTCACACTATTTTATAAATACCAAGGGTCTTTACCATGGTATTAGAGCATAATATTGAGAGAAATAACAACTATTTGATCCCATCCAAGAATACCATCGGCGCTAGTGTGGTTTTGGCTCATGGTATTGGCTAAGGATCAAACTATATAAGGAGGTGGAGATAAAAGTGCTAAGTGTTCATGAGTGAGGGTAGTGAATGAATACTTCAATCTAAAGTATATTTGTATGGTATGGGCTATAGTTGATTGAAAGATCTAAAATAATGATGCACCCGTGGATACAACGATGGATCAAGATCTTTACATTTGAAATGATTATGTATTTGTATGATCTATTTATGAGTTGTTTAGATATTTGGTCTGGCACATGCTTGTTGCATTGAAGGGTATAATATGAGTAAGTTTGAAGCTCTAAAGTATTGTGCAGCCTTAAATTATTTACAGATTTATATGCAGGCTTGACACAAGGAAGGCTCATATACACATGGGTTTTGTTCTGCAGAGTTGCGTATGTATTCAATTATATGTTGAAATATATGTGTGAGTTGGTTTCGAGATAAGCACATACATATGCAGATAAGTCTTCTGGAAGGGTATGCAAGCCAAGGTTTTGCTGAAAAATGTTGATGAAAATGTCTAATCAGTTTTGTTCTATTTCTGATGTATGTCAATGATCTCTTCACATATATCCAGGTTGTTTCAGTATTTATTATGATGCTAGTTGATTGTGATTGAAGATCAGTGATTGGTTGGTTGATTGATGATCCAGTGAATGATTTTCTACAATTATATGTTTCAGTTTGATGTATGGTATTAGGCTTAAATGAGTGTAGTGGGTCCATTTTGAAAGTACGATGAAAATATGCCTACAAGTTGTAATGTATTGGAGACAGTGGATCTAGTTTGAAAATTTATGAAATACAGTCTGTGGTGGTGCTGACGGTTGGAGCCTTCATTAAGGGGGTCATAGCTCCCTTACAGTGGTTTCTAGTAAAGGAGATCAGGGGGTCGTAGCTCCCTTCCATTGGATACTAGTAAATGATATCAGGTGGTTGGAGCTCCCTTCCAATGGGTGCTAGAGAACAAGTGAAAGTTGTATCCTTCTGCAAGTGGGTGCCTGCATGTTGGTATGATTCTACATGAGTACGATATTGTAATAATTTTTATATATAACAAATATTGAATAAAAAGATGAAAAAGGGGGTGGTTTTCTCCCACATTGGGTTTCCACCTTAAATCCTGGTGTTCCTATGTGTTTCTTATGTGTGATGATTTATCATGTTCGTATTGCACATGTTTACTACTTATGAAATGTTTGATGAATCAATGATGGGCTGATCTAAGTAAATTTACTAAAGATTTATATGAATTATAAGCTCACTGGGCATACGCTAGTTTCCTTAATGAAAGTCACGTACATACATGAGTTGGCTTAAGTGAAGTCACATACAGAATTTAGTAAAGAAAAGTAAAAAATTGTGTGAGTTTTAAATATTGATTCATCCACCCCCCACCCCGCCTCTAGTAATTTTCCCAACAATTGGAATCAGAGCAAGTCCTTTAGAAGAAGCTTGATCCATTAAAAGAGATCTGCCACAATGGGAAGGAAGCAGAATAAGAAGGTTTCACAAAGGAATAACACAACTCACTAAATCTGTGCAACAATAATGAAAAAGATAAAAAAGGTATTGATTTTTATTCTCGTGATCCAATTCCCTTTTCATGCAATATTGAAGATAGTGAATATGAAAGTGAAAGTGATCTTATGGATCTAGAAGCTAAAATTTCTAAACTAAAAAATGAAGTTGAAGATCAAAAAATTATATTTAATGAAAGAAAATGTAGATGTTATTAGTAGATTGAATAATGAGTTACAACAAAGAAACTCAATTGAGAAGATGAACAAAGAATAGGTAGACTAGTATCAAAGGCTGTGGGATGAAGTAACCAATCATAGTGGACTTGAAGCAAAAATCATCTCTCTCAAATCAGATTTGGAAAAATAAAATAAGAGGAATGAATAAATTCTTCAAACATTTTAAGAAAAATAAAATGGTCTTAAATAAGAGATTCTAAGATTAAATGAGCAAGTAGAAGAAGGAACAAGGGTCGAAGAAGGTATGAAGAAGAAGTGCCAAAAATTGGAGGTTGTGGTCAACATTTTAAAAGGTAAATTAGAAGAAAAGGATAAACACTTGAGATTTCGAGATAATACTAAGATTCTAGATAATATTCTTAGTAGTCAAAGGTCTCCTTCCATTAAATTTAGTCTTGTTTTTCACGAAACTGTTAAAGGAGATTCTAGTTCAGAAGACAATGCAAAAGATTCAAAGGATATCAATGCAAAACCTGAAGTGTTTAAAGAGACCATTAGGGGAATTTTGAGATAAAAAATGGGCCTCCTAAGGAAAATATACAATCAAAATTCACTTTATGAGAACCAATCACATTTTAAGGGATGACATCATCCCCTATGGTTGAGGTGGCATTGCTTGAGTTAAATGTACTTACTTGTCACATTCTCAATGGTAGATAATAACTCATGGTTAACCATGGTAATATTCTAAGTACTTTTAAAGTCACAATGTAAAGTACTCATAATAAATGTCATTTCACACTTTTTGAATAAAATATTATTATTGTCATTTCATATCTTTTGAAAGAAACAATGCATATCCCTATACAATCTTCATGTCTTTACACACTTTTCATATATCATGTTAAATTTTATATTATATGTTATTTATTCATGTTATAAATCAAATCAATTCAATATGTAATATAAAATTAATACATAAAATAATATATTACATTTATTTTATTATATTATTTGATTTTTATATAGTATATTAATTACATGTTATTATATAATTTAATTTTATAATTTAAATAATATGAATTTTAATTAATAGTATGTTGTACAACTAAGAATTTATGAATTTATATTTATAATTTATTTTAGGTTATTTAAGTACAAAGTAAAAATGCATTAGTTGTTCAATGATAATGACTTTTTCTTGAAAAGCTCATTTTTATTTATAGTCACATGAATACAATTTTTTTATATTAATTTTATTTTGGTACAACTTTTTAATTGAATTTAACCATGGTTACATGGATTTTGGTGCAAAAAATGAATTGTAAATTCATAAATATTATTTATTGGTTTAACTATTATTTTATTATTTATTTAGGCGGCCCATTATAGACCTCAAAATTCCCCTAATTTGAAAACGTCAACCGACAATTATTAATTCTCAAAGGAAATCATTCGCCCTTAACTATAGAAGTATCAATCGATTATATCCTTTGATCAATAATGTTGAATTGTTTATATGTCATAATTATCGATGTGTTACCTCCAATTGCAGAACCATATTGTTTCAGTCGCAGACAAATAAACACTATACAGAAATACCATCCATTCCTAGGTAGTCAAGTTTCTTTAAGGGATATTATTTTTCGTGCAACATTTTTGGTCATAAAATTGTTGATTTCAATAGAAGGCAAACATATCATGATTCGTCTACTCCCTTTTCTAGTCACATAAGATGTTATGCTTGTAACAAGTTTGGGCATGCAAAAAAAGAATGCAGGAATAGATCAATGAATCACCAAATACAAGCTTATGATATCACCAGACCCAAAGAAATATTAATCCACCAATGTTCCTGTTAACAAGCAGAAATAAGAAGAGATCAGATGTGGTCTTGCTCTCTGTGCATTTAAAAATGAGAATGAATGGTACATCAACATCATATTTTCTCATCACATGGCTCATGATAAGAGTAAGATGGAGTCTCTCAAGAAAAATGAATATGGTAAGGTTTTTCTTCCAAATGATGCTCTAGATTTTTTTTTGGGAAAATGTAGAGCCATAATTAACAGAAATATAAAGTAAGTTGATACTTTATTAGTTCAAGTCCTAAAAAAAAACATATTGAGTGTAGGTCAAATGGCATATAAAGGAAATGTAATTGTGTTCACATCAAACAAATGGAAAGTCATGGACATAGAAACTGGAAAGGTCATAGCAATGGGATACAAAAATGTCGATAAATTAGATGTGTTTAAATATATGACCTCTCACAAATATAAGGAGAATTCAGAGTCATACTGAAAGAAGACAGTGCCCATTGTAGTCAATCATTCTTGAAATAATATTGTTATCAATAACTGTAATATATCAAGATTGGTTTGTTAATGCTAGCCGTTTATATTTCTGATAGTGGATCTAATGCGTCAAGAGAAGAAATGTATAGACTATACAAGCTTAGGGGGAGATGAAGCTATGAAATTTTAGTATTTCACTTTCGGTATGCGGGTTACATGAACTATTGTCATGTATATACACGAGTTCCTTTGCAGACGATCGTGTATGTTTTTTCTCTGATAGAAAAATAGTGGGACAAGCTCAATATCTGTCTCTGACATGCTGCTGACAGTTATGATTTGATTTTCTTAGTCCGATGTTGATGGTTACAGTCTCATGATGTGGTATTGAATTATGATTTTGATATTGATTATTATCTAATGCTTTGATGAATGAGTTGATTTGGTCATACTTGAGAGTCAACATGCTGTTGGAAATACTGAGAGGGAGGTGAATCAATATTTCTTTCAATTGTTATTTTTACCAGTTAGATCACTTATATTCAGAACACAAAATGAACAATAATAATAAATTCTTTTATTATTTTCTTCTTTACAATAAATCAAGTAAAATATATGTAGGGCTCCAACCCTAGATGAAGACACCAATCTTCAATCTTCCAGGCTCCAACCTGTATTTTCCAAGCACCGACTTGGACTTCCGAGGCTCCAACCTTGTCAATTATGAGGCACCAACCTCAAGGGCTCCAACCCTATATCTGGTACAGGCTCCAACCTGGTCTCTTGAGGACTCTTATACTCTAGGGGTCTAAACCTATCTTCCAAGGCATCGACCTTGTCTCTATGAGGCTCCAACCTCTTGGGCTCCAACCCACAACTTCACTTCGTCAAGATATCTTTGGTTATTCTTCATGGTTCCCAAAGTATTCTTCAACGGGCCCTGACAATCTTCACTTTAGTCTTCATTATAGTCTCCACATTACGTCATCAATGACAACCTTTTCTTCTTAGAAGGTGTCACCACTGCTCTTCATCGTACCCAAACAATTTCTCCAAGTTACCTCATGATGAATTCAGCAATACATCATGCCTCCAAGTTGTGCTCCAAATCTTCCAGAATGCTCAACAAAGTTTTCACAAGTCTTTTTAAATCAACAAGTCTTCATAAGATCTGCACAGTAGATCTTTTAAAAATGTCTGCAATTTTTTTCAATCACTGCTCCAATGCTCAAAGTTCTAGTGATGAAATGCTGCTAAAATTGACTTCTAACATCTTCCAAGGACCATCCAAATTTTCTTCAAAAATTACTTCAATAATTCCACAACTTTAGGCCAACAAGGATGTAGGATTCTCAAACCTTCAAAGCTACTCAGACAAATATCTTCAAGAGCTTCAAGGTTCTCTTATGGTCTCCAATTGGTTGTTGAAGAATCTCTCACTGATTATGTCTTCAAACATTCCTTAAATCAACCCTTCAAAGCTTCATCATTGTTTTTAAGTACTTGATTGCTACAGATGTATCAAAGTATTCAACTTCAAGTTAATATTATAGGTCTGAACGTTGTTCCATTTTTTCCATAAATCCAACGTTATTTTGGCTTCACTGTCTATGTTTTATTTTAATAGATAATGTGAATAGTACTTATTTCAATGTCCTTGACATAATTCTTTACTGTTTAGTCACTTCCAAAATTCTTCATTGTCCACTAGTCTTCATTACTGCAATTCAATTAATCCATCAGTGATGTTGTCTTCATTTTCAAAGAAGAAAATATCACTATTCCAAACTCTTGCAGGTGTCCGAGATGACTGTGATGAGCTCGTTGATTACTGTAGGTCTGAAATAATAGTTTTCTACAACTTAAAAAGTCTACAGACAAACACAAATCCACACTATAAGATACAGGTGACTATTCACGATTTTATCATTGACCTGAGCCTTCTCACATTCCAGATGTGAACGATCTTCGAGTTTTGTTGTGAGAGACCGAGATGAATTTTTAAGGGTATCGAAGCTCTGAATGATGTGCGTATTTTTCTTTCCAGAATCTGCGTTGTATATTGAGAAGCTCATTCTATGAAGCTTTTGTGTTTCGAATTCAATTGCTTTCTTGTCCAAAGAACCGATCTTCGTATATATATATATATATATATATATATATATATATATATATATATATATATATATATATATATATATATATATATTTGTTTCGTTATCGGTGGTGAGGAGACCACTTTGGGTTTCTAAGAGCCGACGTATGAAGTGATGCAGATATGAGAGTCGACACGTAGGTGGATAATTTAATTTTAATTTTGTTCATTAACTAACATTCACGTGATAGAAAGACCATCTCTAAGTTGGATTTCATTTGTACCATCTTGTGTATCTCTAGTTGTGCGTTGAGTAGGATTATTTGTCACAACAACATTCTCTATTCTGCCATTTTTCTTGTTTATCTTTTTAGTAGACGTGGGAAGATTATATCTTCATTTTCTCTTGCCAATGCCCACAAAGTTCCATGTGCTTTTGATGTTGTCAAAGCTAGTGATA
Organism: Pinus albicaulis; assembly: GCA_034641835.2. Taxonomy (NCBI): domain Eukaryota; kingdom Viridiplantae; phylum Streptophyta; class Pinopsida; order Pinales; family Pinaceae; genus Pinus; species Pinus albicaulis. The sequence continues at coordinate 533,486,548 of CM076581.1, read as the reverse complement.
CAAATAGGAGAGATTTGTGCCTTTGTTTTGACAGTCGCACTTTTTCCACTAAGCTCCTTTTAACATTAATGAAAAAACTCTATTTATGTGGTATTTGTATTAATGTTTGTTGTAGTGTTCACCATTGATCCACAATATCTTTATCATCCCTAAGTTTTTATGTGTTAAAATTTTCTAACAATATGAAAAGCCCTGATTGACCTCCATAGGGTATTGACCTCCATAGTGTTCTCTCCTCAAGTTTTCTCTCGTTTTTAGGATTAGGGCTGGGGTTTCATCAAAAAATTTGGTCAAGAGGTTAGGGAAAATCTCAAGAATATTGACATCTCAGTCAATGCCACATTGACATCAATGACAACCTTGATTAACAATCTTCCCCTTTGTCATTGATGACAATATTCTTTCCCTTCTAATTTCTCTACCCCCTTTGACATCAATGGCAAATGGGGTGCCCAAATACTCCCCCTGTCAAGTTGCATCTTTTCTTCATGTATTGTAGTCCTTCATAGGTATGTTACTCCCCCTGCCATGGTGCTCTTTCTTCTGGAAATATGTTCCATGATAGATGTGTTTGTATTTCTTCATGTGATCTACCATCTCCCCCTGTCAGCATAAATTCCTTTAGCTCATGAAGGAGTGATCAAGTAGAAGGCATCATCATAATATCATGTTTTTCTTCAATGGAGTTACTTTCGAACAATGATTTATCAAGATTGTCCATCTGTAACTCATCAAGGTTTCATAGGGCCCACTCATGGATCACTTTTTTCAAGAACACTCAAGAGTCACAAACTCCCCGTAACTGTATGCGTGGTCTCTTTTTAGCAGGGTTTCACCATAAAATACTTGGAATATCAAAGATGACTTCATATAGTCAACAACATGTGTTGTTCACTGGAGTGTTCAAGATAATTTCAGAATCAACTTTTTTCCTTCTCCGTACTTATGTAACTTTCTTATTTGGCACGGTTGTAGCTTGTGAAGTGGTCCAAGTCAAGTTACAATCACGTGCCATATGTCCAATTTTATGGCAATTGAAGCACTTTATCTTGTTCATGAATAATAAATCATGACTTCTTCTTGAAAAATTGCTTCGAGGAGATTGAAAGAGACCATTATATTTGTCTTTGTGATATGCCCTACAATATTTTTTCACGTGACCACAGTTTGTACAAGAATAGAAATATCTAAGAAATATACATTGATACCTGGGAAATCAAGAGTTCCTTGAAGTACTCTTGCAATATTTTTGCCTTGGGATTCTCTAATGATATTCATTGCCTTTTGTACTCTTGACACCATATGCAAGTCTCCTTAGAGTAGATTTTCTTTTGTTTTTGTCTTGATTCTTTTCCTTGCCTCTTTTGTAATTGGGAGCATCACCATTTCTTTCTAGGTTCCTCACATATTTGTTGTTTGAAGCATTATCATTCTTGCTTGAGGATTCACCTACATATCCAAGACCTAATTTATCAAGGGGAGACCTTTGCTGACTTAGGACGTCATCAAGGGTTTGAGAGATTTTCAAGCTTTTATTCAGCAATTCAAATTCCTTTTCAAGAAAGACAATTTCTCCTTTCAACTTTTCACAATCTTCATCTTTCATAAGTAGTTGCTTCTTCATTTCTTCCATCATCCTTGTTGCTTCATGTGCTTCAATTTTAAGGGAGATGATATTTTGTTACATTATGAAGACTTCTTCATTCTCCTTTTCTAGACTTCTCTCCATTTCTTCTTTTATTCTTGTAGCTTCACATGTTTCAACCTTGAGAAGATTGATGTCTGATTTTAGTTTCAAGATTTCTTCATCCTTTTCGTCTAGTTCGAATATCATGGTGTTTCTCTCATTTTCTGCTTCATTAACTTGTCCTTATATGAATGTCAAAGTTTCCATCACCTTCTCCAGTCCTTGCGCTTGTTTCCTTGCTTCTTCTAATTGAGATACAAGAGAGGAGACCTCTTCCTTGTATTGACCAATATCTGCTTCAAGATTGTTCAAGCTCTTAAGTATTTGTTCAAGGTGGCTTGAAAAATTTTCTTCCCTTTTATTTGCCTTATCCAATTGATTTTTCATAGATATGAATTCTTCATGATGCTTTCTTTTATTTTGATGAAATTCCTCTTTAATTTTGGCGAGCTCCTCATCTCTTTCTTGTACTTGAAGCTTGACAAAGTCAATTTCCTTCCCCTTCTTGTCTTCATTACCATCTTGTGCTTTATTCTTACGTTCCTCATTTTCAATTTTAAAAATGTTAATCTCTTCCATGGAAGCCATAATTTTATTCAAGAGATCTTCTTCAAAGTCTTCTTTGCTCCTCTTCATCTTAGGTCTTCTTGTAGCCTTCTTGTCATCTCTTTATCTTTAGCTTCTGAAAACTTCGACTTCTTTTCTAGTTTTCCATCATCTTCTTGACTAGAGAGCACAGAGAGCAATTGTCAATTCTTCCTTTTGAGTGAAGACTATGAATTTTGTCCCATATGACTTTTGCTGACGAACATTTTTCAAAATTGGCCTTCACAGAATTTGGTAACACATTCAAAATTGCCTTCATTTCTCTTGTATTGTACTCATTGGATTATTTGTCCATCGTGTTATTAGTAATCACTGATTTCCAAACTTCAATTCCTTGTGTCTTCAAGAAATTCCTCATTCTTGCCACCCATATATCAAAGTTTCCATTGAACAAAGGAGCCTTCGCAAATTGATTTACTTCAATTTCCATGGTTAAGGAAGACATGTATTTAGAAGGATTGGAGACTTTATTTCTTGACTTTTCCATTTGTGTTCTAATGATCAAACTTCAAGCTGTTAGGCTTTGAGTGAAGGTACTGGCTTTGATACCAATTTTTGGAAATACTGAGAGGGGGGTGAATCAGTATTTCTTCTCAATTGCTATTTTTACGAGTTAGATCACTTATATTTAGAACAAAAAATGAACAATAAGAATAAATGATTTTATTAATTTCTTCTTTACAATAAATCAAGTAAAATATATGTAGGGCTCCAACCCTATATTAAGACACCAATCTTCAATCTCCCAGGCTCCAACCTGTATTTTCCAAGCACCGACATGGACTTCCAAGACTCCAACCTTGTCAATTATGAGGCACCAACCTCAAGGGCTCCAACCCTATATCTGGTACAGGCTCCAACCTGGTCTTTTGTGGACTCCTATCCTCTAGGGCTCCAACCCTATCTTCCAAGGCACCAACCTTGTCTCTATGAGGCTCCAACCTCCTGCTTCAATTCGTCAAGATATATTTGGTTATACTTCATGGCTCCCAATGTCTTCTTCAACGAGCCCTGTCAATATTCACTTAGTCTTCATTGTAGTCTCCACATTACGTCATCAATGAAAAAAATTTCTTCTTATAAGGTGTCACCACTGCTCTTCATCATACCCAAATAATTTCTCCAAGTTACCTCATGATGACTTCAGTAATACATCATGTCTCCAAGGTGTGCTCCAAATCTTCCAGAATGATCAACAAAGTTTTCACAAGTATTTTCAAATCAACAAGTCTTCATAAGATCTGCACAGTAGATCTTTTAAAAATGTCTGCAATGTTTTTCAATCATTGCTCCAATGCTCAAAGTTCCAGTGATGAAATGCTGCTAAAATTGATTCTAAAAGATTCTAAGGACCATCCAAATTTTCTTCAAAAATTACTTCAATAATGCCACAAATCTAGGTCAACAAGGATGTGAGCTTCTCAAACCTTCAAAGCTACTCAGAGAGATATGTTCAAGAGCTTGAAGGTTCTCTTATGGTCTCCAATTAGTTTTTGAAGAAGCTCTCACTGATTATGTCTTCAAACGTTCCTTAAATCAACCCTTCAAAGCTTCATCATTGTTTTTAAGTACTTGATTGCTATAGATGTATCAAAGTATTCAACTTCAAGTTAATATTATAGGTCTGAACGTTGTTCCATTTTTTCCATAAATCCAACGTTATTTTGGCTTCAATATCTGTGTCTTCTTTTAATAGAGAATTTGAATAGTACTTACTTGAATGTCCTTGACATAATTCTTTAATGTTTAGTCACTTCCAAAATTCTTCACTGCCCACTAGTCTTCATTACTGCACTTCAATTAATCCATCAGTGATGCTTTCTTCATTTTCCAAGAAGAAAATATCATTGTTCCAAACTCCTATAGGTGTCCGAGCTAACTGTGATGATCTTGTTGATTACTATAGGTCTAAATTAATATTTTGCTATAGCTTCACAGGTCTACGGACAAACACAAATCCACACTGTAAGATACAGGTAACTATTCACGATTTTATCATTGGCTTGAGCCTTCTCACACACCAGATGTGAACGATCTTTGAATTTTGTTGTAAGAGACCGAGATGATTTTTTTGGGGTATTGGAGCTGTGAATGTTGTGCGTATTTTTCTTTCCAGAATTTGCGTTGTATATTGAGAAGCTCGTTCTATGAATCTTTTGTGTTTCGAATTCAATTTCTTGCTTGTCCAAAGAACCAATGTTCGTATATATATATATTTGTTTTATTATCGGTGGTGAGGAGACGACTGTGGGTTTCTAGGAGCCGACGTATGAAGTGATTAAAAAATGAGAGTCGACACATAGGTGGATCATTTAATTTCAATTTTGTTCATTAACTAACATTCACGTGATAGAAAGACTGTCTCTAAGTTGGATTGCATTTGTACCATCTTGCATATCTCTAGTCGTGTGTTGAGTAGGATTATTTGTCACAACAACATTCTCTATTCTGCCATTTTTCTTGTTTATCTTTTTAGTAGACGTGGGAAAATTATATCTTCATTTTCTCTTGCCAATGCCCACAAATTTCCTTGTGCTTTTGATGTTGTCAAAGCTAGTGATATAAATAGGAGAGATCTGTGCCTTTATTTTGACAGATTGACAATTTTCCACTTGACCAAGCTCATTTTAACATTAATGACAAACCTCTATTTATGTGGTATTTGTATTAATGTTTTTTGTAGTGCTCACCATTGATCCACAATCTCTTTGTCATCCCTAAATTTTTATGTGTTAAAATTTTCCAACAATGTGAAAAGCCATGATTGACCTCCATAGGGTTCTCTCCTAGGGTTTTCCCATTTAGGATTAGGGTTGGGGTTTCATCAAAAAATTTGGGCAAGAGGTTAGGGCAACAACACAGGAATATTTTCCATAAAAAACAATGCCATATTGAAATCAATGACAACCTTGACCAACACATTCCACACAGGTTCGGGGGAGAATTATCCTTACTACTAATGATGCATTGTTGGCATTATGTTTTCTCATTATTTAATACTTATGATGCTCATGTAGTAGTTTGAATGGTTTTATATTGTTGTCATGATACATGTATTTCTTATGATGAGATTATGGATGAGCCCTGATGATATTTTGTAGAAGATTATATTTATCTGCAAACATGGAGTTAATGCATGACTGATGATTCAGATATAAGGAAAGAACATGCAGATCCTGTTGTTGATGACTACTGTCATGAATGATGCCTATTGTGCTTGATTCCCACACATGTTACATCATGATTATGCAAATGGAATAAATATAAAACATGAAGACCTTTGTGATAAGAGATCATAGGGATGATTGGTTGATACATATTGATTATTTATGAAGTGGTTCTAGTATGATAATTCTTCATGCATATTGGGGCAAGAATATGATGTTGCTTCAAGGATCATGAATACATGGTTATTGATATGCTTACAAATTTTGGATGATACTTGGAGACATGGCTACATTGTCTTATCTTACTGATTGGTTCTCACATATGTTGCTGATGGATGTCTATGGTGCTTACTCATGGCGCTTCATTGCTCTATCTTATTTCATGATGATAGAATTGGTTCCCACATATGTTTCTTTGATGAACAAGGTTTGGGGCTATTCCTACAAAGGGAAAAAGGAAAGTTGTCTTTTATGAGGTCAGGAGATTTATTTGATAGATGATCTGTACCGAAAGTTATTATGATGTTGATACTGTAGACATGGTCACAGGTTGATGATATTGAAAAATTACTCATGTTGTTGCTGAAAAATATTTATGGTGTAGAGCCTATTTGGTATATGATGGTTGCGGATGAGTATCATGGTCTTGATATCACTATTGAGGTCCTTTGGTCTTGGTTATAAATGTCATATCTGTCATTTTATGTAAAGGTCATGTAGAGACCTATGATCATTAGAATATTTAGTCATGTTGGTATATTGAAGGTCAATTCATTTATGTATGTAACCCCATGATGGGAAGACTATGTTATGTAACCTCACTTGGTTGGGTGATTGAGTCAAATTGTAATCCCATTTGGTTGGGTGATTGATGTAGTATGAGTCCTTGGTGATAGGAAAGGTCATACTCAATTGAGTTATAGAGTCATGTACTTCATTGAAAATATTTATGAAGATTCACCATTTGTCGAGGGGGAGGATGGTCAGTATAGTGCAGATCATATCTACATATCTCTTTTATCTACAAGGAAAGAGAAACCTTGTTTTAGCATTGGTTTTCCCCTTGCCCTTGATGTCAAACGCTGATACTAACTTGGTGTTTGAATAATGCTAAGATTGATGTGTCTTACAGGTATCTATAGATTGTGGTGATTAAACACCAACATGGTTTCCATCAAGTAAAAAGGGGGAGATTGTTGGAATTATTATATAATGTGCTGTCCTTGATGGAAATCTACTTGATGAGTTTCCTTTTGATAACAACATACTTGATGAAGATGTAAACTTGATGTATCTACAGACCTGTTCAGATGTGACAGAGAAAGAAATATGATTCAGTGTCAAATGAATGATGAAGGTAAAGTTTCAGGAAATATACGTAGGTTCAGTGAAGACAAGTTGTGTACATATGCAGGTTTAATGAAGGGAAGTTGTGTATGCATAGTTCAATGAAGCTAAGTCATGTACTTATGCAGGTTCAATGAATCGAACTAGTGGATACACATGTTTGGTGAAGAAAAGTTGCGTACACATGCAGATATGAAGAAGAAAAGTCGCATACATGCTTGAACACTATTTTATCAATACCAAGGGTCTTTACCATGGTATTAGCCACCAAAATTGAATGCAATAGTGACTATCTTATCCCGTCCAAGAATACCATTGGCGTTAGTGTGGTTTTGGCTCATGGTATTGGCTAAGGCTCAAATTATATAAGGAGGTGGAGATCAATGTGCTAAGGGTGCATGAGTGAGGGTAATGAATGAATACTTCAATACGAACTATATTTGTATGGTATGGGCTGTATTTGATTGATAGATCTAAAATAAATATGCACCCATGAATATAATCATGGATCAGGATATTTAAATTTGAAATGACTATGTATTTGCATGATTTGTTTATGAGTTGTTTAGATATGTGGTTTGGCGCATGTTTTTTGTAGTGAAGGGTATGATCTGAGTAAGTTTGAAGCTCTGAAGTATTGAGTAGTCTTATTATTTACAAATCTTTACATGCATTTTACATAAGGAAGGCATGTATACTTGTGGGTTTTGTTATGCAAAGACACATATATATTCAGTAATATGTTGAGATATGTACGCAAGTTGGTTTCATGATAAGTGCGTACATACGTGGATAAGTCTTCTTGAAGGTGCATATTCAAGCTAGGGTTTTGCTAAAAAATGCTGAAGAAAATGTCTGATCAGTTTTGTTGGGTTTCTGTTGTCTCTCAATGATGTCTTCATATAGATCTGGGTCGTCTGAGTATTGATTATGCTGCTAGTTGATTGTGATTAAAGATCTATGATTTTTTGGTTGATTAATGATTCAATGAATTATTTGGTACAGTTATATGTTTTAGTTTGATGTATGGTATTGGTATTAAATGAGTGTAGTGGGTCTAGTCTTAAAATATGATGAAAAAAGGCCTACAAGTTGTGATGTATTGAATCCGATGGATCCAGTGTGAAAATTTATGAGACATGATCCGCGTTGGTGCTGAGGGTTGGAGCCTTTAGTGAGGGGATTGTAGCTCCCTTCTAAAGGTTATTGTTGGGTCACAAAGATGACTGTTACAGGAAGCTTCAATGTTTCTCATTTAATTATCAACCTAGGGCGAGTCTTGTTATTTCAAGAGTGTAAGCACAATATATGCAAGTGACATCAAAGGAAAACTACTCTAAATTATCATAAGGAATACTATCTAATTCTCGAAGTTCAATCAAATAAAATTGGAAGGGAATTATAGAAGGCTTTTGAATAATCTATTCTAGGCATATGCAGCAATGACTATTCTGGATGAAAAGAGAAAACTACGATTGAAAAACATACTGCGATGAATTGAACATCAATTCTAATAATTTGAACAACAACCCTAATAAATTGAACATCAATTGTCTATCTATATTTTGCAATGAAATTCTCTTTTAAACTAATAAATAACACCTCTATGAATCAAACAGTAACTAGACGCCTCATAACGATAATGAAAATATCCAACTTTAACTATATACAGAATTGAACAACAGTCACACTAAAACTAATCAAATGATTATAAAAGCATTGGGAAATTATGAAAGCATCCAAATGATTATGAAAACATTGATGGTAAGAAAGAAAGCATGAATGATGAACTATTCTATTGAAAGCGAAAGCCGTAGCATATTATGTCCTCAATTTAAACAATTAAATGATATCTCACGAAATGCATTAGATGACTGGAAGTGCAAAGTCTGTAATTAAACGTATAGCACAGAAGTAGTGGAGAAACTCCCAGGGCTGGGCCTAAAGCCACCATTAGTCTACCACTAAGGAAAAATCAAATATTGACTATTCAAAAATGCCAAAATATTTATTAAGCTAGAGATTAATACATTAATACAACTGGACAATTCTGTCCCGATACGTCTATTACAGAGGAAAATATCTATGCATATCTATCTATCTTGTTCGTCTTCAGTCTTTTAAAGGCGAATTCAATAGTGGTAATTGGTCCTTTCCATACAGGATCCTGTTGCTCGTGTCTGTCGTTTGAGTCCTCAAACCATGGATGTGCCTTTCCATCTTACACTGGCCCATGGGAGACATCATGATCCCGTTTTCCTTTCTTGTTAGTTGTCTTCTGGTTATTAGCAGCTTAGCTGCTTTGTTTCCCTATTAATAAATATACAACAAGTCAATTTTCCATTGTTAAACATTCTTTTTATCATCGATTCATTTTGTCTTGAATTTACATTAATTCCCTTTCCTTTATTGCTAATATGAGGGGAAAATTCGTAGAAGTAAATAATAATTCATCGTAAATATAGGGTGAAATGTACCTTATTATCAACCCAACATACTCCCATGCTTACCTATTTGCAGATCCTTGTGCGAACAAATGGTTGAGGTGTAACTGGGTCAGAGAATATGTAGGGTAGACTTCTTCTTTATCGAGTTTGAAGCCATGTTTTTGTTTGATCTTTGCAAAGGTGGAGTTCGTGTGCCCCTCTGGCAGCTCATAATCGCGATGATAATCCTCAGGGGGGTACCAGATGAGAGGGCACCCGTATCTACACCCTATCCATGTAGGGCCCATGTTTAAGATTAGAGTGTTGTATAAAAGGAATTTGGAAGAAGTTGCTTTGAAGTTTCTGTAACTAAATGGCTCTTTGTTTTTCACATTGTTCATGGAGGCTAGCCACCTCTATTTGGCTGGTGCCAAATCTTCTTCCTGAATGTTCTCGAAGTACTCATGCCCATGTTGTATTATATCCTTGTGGATAGGTCCCAGTTTAGTCCTTACTCCTTTCCTCGACATGAAATTCTTATGTTGGGTGAACAGGTACATGGGTTTTGTAGGTTCCCCCATAACCCATAGGTCTAGGCCATGCTCCCTCTCCCGGAAGGCGTTTTAATCTTTAGCCCACCAAGTTTGGTTCTTGGAAAAAGATAGGAAAGCCTGGAACTGAATATCCCCTATAAAGGGGATGGGATTATTGTCCGTGTCCTCCTCTAGAAAGAAGTTGTGTAAGTATAATTCACACAAAATATATTGGACCTGCTCATTCTTCTAATTGCAACATTGGATGAATTCCTCAATGGTTTTAAAGTTTGTGGCCTTCCCTGCCCTGAAAGCCTTGATTTTCAGTAGTAGATACCATTCTACTAAGAATAGATCATAGTTGGTGGCTAGTGCCCTGCACGTTAGTACATCAGAGTAAAGAGAGCAAACCATACCGGTTTTATTCTTAGCTTGTTCCACCTGATCCTATGCTTTCTTTACCTTAGATTTTTCTTCTTTGAGTTGGGAAAATGTCTCATCCTCGGTTGCAGAAAGGTCTTTGAATTTCTTCAATAGTGCCTGATGTTCTTGTACGGGTACTACTTCCTTTCTGCATTGTGTCAATTCATGCTGGGTTTGAATTAATTCATTATGAAATTTTTGATTGGCAGCCTTTTCTACTAGGGGAGTGTAGGCAGGTGTCTCCTCTATTTGAGTTTCCTTTTCTTCTGTAAGTTCCAGCCTAGTCTGCACATAAGCTTCAACAGTGTCCACTAGGTTAGTCTGTACCTAAATCTCATCAGTGTACATCAATTAGGTGACAAACACTATTTGGGTTTCTATGGTAGCCAGTTCTTTCTTAGGCTTCTAATCCTTGCTTACTTCCTTCAACTATTTCTTCAGATGTTTCATCATTTTTCTTAACCTCTTGCAGGTCCTGCTCATTTTCCTTAACTTATTTTCAGCTGATTTCTCTTCTAACACGGTTTTGGTAGGGGATGGAGGAGAAACACCTTCATTTTCAGGAATGGTGGTGCTAGTTCCAAGGTTATCAGTGATGATATTTCCTTCTTGTGCTCTGGAGTTTATTTCTGCATTAATGTCCTGACTGGGTGAGATAATCTTTCCTTCAGGTGTTAGGGGGACTATCTCCATGCTTGCATTTTGTTCTAAGGGGATGGTGTTCGTAACTGATCTTCAGATTCGACTATCCCTTCTGTCCAGTCTTCCCTATTCACTAATCACTCTCAGGAGGAGATAAGGCCCTAAAAGCCTGCGATTCATCTTGGTGGGGTAATATTTCAGTGCAGCCAGAGCTGCTAGCAGTGGCAGATTGTTTCAAAGATTCCTCTTGCTCCTCAGCTTGTCAAGACAAGCTTCCAATTTCACAGGATGCCCTCATTTTCTCCAAGACTCGAGGCATTTATTCTTCATAGTCTTGTTAGGGCATGTTTTGAGGGCTTGAAGGTGGTGTATGGGATGGCCTTGCCTCATCTGGAAATTCCAAGGTGTCTTGATGTAATTGTAGTCTTTCAGACCGTCTTCACTTCCCTGGTTCTAAAGTCAAAGCACATGCCCTTTTCCCTCTTACTCTCTTGGGTATGTTCATTCTAGGAAGCTCAATTTATATTTCGATAGGGTTTTCCTCAGGGGCATGCAGGGCAGGATTAAAAAAGTTGTATCAAGATGTATGTTGTTTGTTTAGCTCATGAATGATAATTAACTTGATTAGGCCATGGTGGCTGACGATTTCTTGGGGATTTTTTGCCTTTATAATTCAAACAACAGTGTCATGTAATATAGAATTCAAGAAATAAGGCAGATTAATTGAATTTTTTTTGCTTAAGAACAGCTAAATTTAAGTTGGCGGGGTTTTACCATGTCTTGGTGTCCATCGCATGTGATGTATCTTTGAACAAACACTGCCAATTCTTGCCAAGGTTGTTATAGGGACGCAGGGTTAATTCCCTTTCCTTTCCATTCCAATTGCTCTCCTGGGTCTTGGTATGCTGTGATTGATTCTCGTAGAAGAAGGTGATTTTAAGCCCATATTTCTCCTTCTGCTGGTATTCCAGAGACCTCCACGATGAGGTCCTTTATGATCGATATAATCCTTCCTCTGAGTATGGTATGTCCCTCCTGTAGGTTCTCCAAGAATTCAACTGTTATTTCTGTGTCAAACCCTTGCAATTTGTATAGGTATGGAAAGCAACCAACTTGCTGAAGAATGGTGTTGAAGAATGGTGCGAGTTGCGTCTGAGATTGGGAAGGTTGTGGGTTCATTTCAGAGAGAGTTTCCTCCCATGGATGATGTGTTATCGGAACTAATTTCTCTTTCTCTCTGCGTTTCTTCCAGCCCTGTTGGTTAGAATAAACACTGCATGCCAAAGAAAAAATAAATTGCAACCTTATGTTGTAAATGTATGTAACTTCATATCGTAAATGAAATGATATTTTGGTCCCATCAGCATATCCAAAGGAAGTTGTGCAGGGAATTTACATGCTTATTATTTATGGATATTTACACCCCTTCTCTCGGAATAAGGGCGTCCACGTCCTTAAGTACAAGAGAGATTGAAGAAATCATGAATGCATATGGGGGCAAAGGTCAGAAATTAGTAATCACAGATTGTATGAGATAACGACGTCTGTTTCCTTGGAGCTCAAGAAAAGAGGAGAGATTGCAATAATCATAAATGTGTGTGGAGAAAAGGTCAGAATTGGAATTGATCATAAGTGTATATCATATGGAAATGACCAAAGAAGGGGAGAAAGCGATATAGAAATTATTGTGATAGGATGTCCTTATTTAATGGTATGACATAACGGAAGCATGACAGTGATGGATAATGATTGGTGTTTTCATCCCTTAATTTAAACATGAAAGGATAATTCATATTTAATTATGAGAGTAAATAGTATTATCACTTTTTTGAGTAGTGCATTTATCTCGGAAATGGATGAAAATATGAAATAAGGCATATATAAAAGTAGTTGGCTATTGTTAGAAAATTACCCTCATACCACAAGAAAAGCCACTGCTGCTAGCAGGCGTTCGTAGCCTCGACAGGGTTATTATTTTAACCCAAAAAATGAGCCATAATCCTCTATGTAAAAGTATATATTTTGCCAATTTTATAGAGAGATCACCATGCTGGTGTGGTGGCCAGATAGTCAAGGTTCCACTCACTGGAGTTGTAATAGAGTGATCAGTTCGGCTCGTGATGAGACCGCCTGTCCTTCAAGAATTTGGAGCTGTCGAGAAGGTCACTACCTTGGTGTGTTGGCAATTGTGGGCATGTCACCTGCTAAACCATTATGACCATGGTAGGCTGGCTCGTGATGAGACCCCCTATTATCTCTTAAAAATTTTCATATAGACATAATATTTCTTTTTGAAAAGTAGGAATTTTTCTTTGTTTTATGAAGAGACCACTGTGCTAGTGTGGTGGCCAGATAGTCACAGTGTCATTCACTGGGATTGTAACAGATTTATCAGGTCGGCTCGTGATGAGACCTCATGTCCTTCAAGTAGCTGGAGCTATCTAGAAGGTCATTACCATGGTGTGTTGGCCATTGTGAGCATGTCACCTATTAAATCCATATGATCATGGTAGGTTGGTTTGTGATGAGACCCCCTATTCTCTTTAAAAAAAAAAATTTGCACGTAAACATAATATTTATTCTTTATACATGAAGGGAGGCTCATTAACTCATTAAGAGTTAGGGATGGTGTGAGAAGTAAAAAAAATAATGCCAATACAATTACACAGGGGATTCACTACGAGAGAAATACTATACTACGTGGGTTCATATTGGGGGATATATAATGAGGAAAAAATAACATAATATATTGGGGGATATATAGGGAGTAAAGGGTTTTTATATTGGCTGGTATAAAAAATGGAGCTCAAATTTAATAATGAAAAAATATAAACGGGTATAAAAAATGTTAATGAAAAAATGGATACCTACAATATATAGTGAAAGTAGGGGATTTTTAAATTGGGAAGGTTTATTGGGTTTATATTGGTAGGGGGTTAAATAATGTGATTTTTAGAGGAATTTTCCAATATGTACTCAAATTAAGGGTATTGCTTAATATGCTATGATCGCATGTGATATGTTAGAGGTTCATTGAGTGAAGCCCTTGTGTAAAATTAATACTCCTTATTCCTGTATCGTTATGTCAAAGGGGAATAATACTCAAGAGTGTAGAAAGATATACCATTATAAGACTATGAATTGTGTGATAACATGTTTGAGCAGGAGATGTCTAGCCCTTCATTGCATAGATATACCATGTCAGATTCTGGAGTAGATATTTCCATCAAAGTTCCAAAGGATCATCATATTAGTAATATTACTTCTTTTCTCCATTTTTAGGTGCCAATTCCTACTTAGAAATGTCTTTTATAGCTAGGGTGTGGAATGAGGAGTGGGTTTTCAAGAAGAGATCATTAAAAAGGAAGAAGGATCATGCTTAGAAAGGGAAGAAAAAGAATTAGTTGTTCAATCCAATTGAACAGCAAAAACAACACACGGCTGTTCAATCCAATTGAACAACATCTATTCAATTGGATTGAACAGTAACCATTTAAATATTTTAAAAACAACAAATAAACATGCAAAAGGACATGGTTTTTCAATTCGATTGAACAAAATCTGTTCAATTCGATTGAAAAAATATATTCAGTTGGATTGAACAACAGTCGTTCAAAGATTTGAACAACAAAAATAAACACGCAAAAGGACACGGTTGTTCAATCCGATTGAACAACAGCTATTCAATTTGATTGAATAGCAGTCATTCAAAGATTTTAACAACAAAAATAAACATGCAAAAGGACACGAATGTTTAATTGGATTGAACAACAGTTGTTCGATTAGTTTGAACAACAGCCGTTCAAAGATTTGGACAACATTTTTTCAAAGACTTGAACATCAAAAATAAACACACAAAAGGACATGGTTGTTCAATCCAATTGAACAACAGTTGCTCGATTGGATTGAACAACAACTGTTCAAATATTTGAACAATGAAATAAACATGCAAAAGGACATGATTGTTCAATTGGATTGAACAACAACTGTTCAATTGGTTTGAACAACAGCCGTTCAAAGATTTGAACAACAAAAATAAACACGCAAAAGGAACGATGAAGAAAAATGATACAACTGTGAGTATGAAGAATGTACAACAAAATAAGAAAAATATAAATTTTAGGAAAATTATATACAATATTTACAAAAGGAGGTAGCAAGATTTTATGTATTTAGAGTTGTGGGGCTAGCACCCTCTGCTGCTAAAATATGAATGGTGGGATCATTGCGTACCTGCTGACAGAAAGACTCCCTTGTAAGTGGTTTGTGATAGAGGTGTACTCTGTTCCTGTTGACTCATAATGTAGAACCAGATCCTTCTATGGTGGTCAAGGTGAGGGTACCATTGTTGTGTACTTCCTGAATTTCGTATGGACTGAGCCACCTTGTTTGTAACTTTCCCGGGAAGTCTTGGAATCTGGAGTCATAGAGAAGCACCCAATATCCTTTCTAGAATGTATTCTTTTGATGAGGTTGTCATTCCACTTAGTTCATTGTTGTTGGATGATTGTGGTACGCGACAGAGCCAGTAGCCATATTTCATCTAATTTATTTATTTGTTGGAGTCTTCTAATCTGGGCCTCAGTCAAGTCCAGCCCTACCTCCTCGACTATCCCTAGAGTATTTATGTTAGTATGAATCTTTGGTCAGAAAAAGACCACTTTAGCTACACATACAAAGTAGCCCTAACATCAATTATGGCTGCCAATATCTTCGAATCTGCAGTTAGTTGATCAAGACAAAGCTGTACAAATCCAGATCTATGCATAAAAAGACATTAAGCAGTAAAAATGAAGTTTTTCTCCATGCATCTAATAGACAAGACAAGAACAATATTTTTGAAAGAATTTTTATACTAAAGGGCACCTGAGAGGAAGACAAGAAAGGTGTTTCCAATTCTCTTCAATGGGACGGGTTCTTGAAAGTCCTCAGCACTTCAGATCTAAAATTTCTCGCTCTTGTTGGTGTAGAAAACCCAGACAAACATAGAACTCAAAGGGAGTTCACAAAGAAAATAATGGAGAATGTGACAATGATAATGGCTCAAAGTCAGACCAGGAGTATAGATCTAGAGTGATCTAATATGCAACAAAAGGTGACAAATGAATGAGAAAACCCTTCTATTTATAACAAAATATTGGGTCATTCTAGATCTTGGTGTATGATTAAAATAATATTAACCAAATCTAGATCCACCTTTTATGGAATATTTTATTATATTTGTTGGAGGGAAAAGGCATTTGACTTGGGTCAAATCCCTTTATTTGTAAATAATAAATAAATAAATGATTTATTTATTATTTTAAGGAAGTAGTTGAATGATAATTAAATAAATAATGATTTATTTAATTATTTATAAATGATTTAGTCATATTTAACAAGGAATATTATTTAAATAAGATTTAAATAATTATTCCTAGAAAATAATAAGATAAATAAGGATTTATCTAATTAATTTCCTTGTTTTGGGTTAAATATAACTTGGAATAATAATTGAATTATTGTTTAATTGATTATTCCATGAGGAAAATCAAACAAATAAAGATTTGTTTAATATTTCTTTTTGGGGTTTCCTATTTTGACCATAAACAACTTAATAAATGTGTTTTATTAAGTTATTTTACATAGCGAAAGAAATTTTAATTAGGGTAAAATTGGTCTTACATGGTGTACTTGGGTCCATCTAATGATAATAGGTTAGATGACCAAAAAATGGTGTAACAATTTATTTCGAATTTGATAGGAAAAATAGGTTCTCTTCCAAATACCAGATGATACAGATAATATCCAGTGGTGTTTTTCCATGTTGTGCGGTAAGCCCACAGGGCCTCTGGAAGTCTAGTAGCCCAATCTCGATGATGTGTTGATACTGTTTTAGTGAGAATTTCCTCAAGGAATTTGTTGGTACTTTCAACCTGCTTGTTTGCCTACGAGTGGTAGGGAGATGTGACCTTATGGATGATATGGTGGTTATTTAGGGCGGCCGTAATTTTATTTCCCACAAACTGTGCCCCTCCATCAGTTATCAATTCCCGTGGTAAGCCATATCGAACAAACAACTCAAAAAGAAAATTAATCACAGATTCTTTTGTAGCTCTTGATAAGGCCACTGTTTCCACCCACTTTGTTATGTAATATGTGGCAACCAGTATGTAGATCTTCTAGTTTGATGGGGCATTGAATGGTCCGACGAAGTCCAGTGCCCACTGTTCGAACGATTCTACTACCAATTGTGGTTGTAATGGAATTTCATCAGCTTGGACCAGGCGGCCCATTCTTTGGCAACTATTGTAGGCTTGGACATATTTCTTGGCATCTTTAGAAATCGTAGGCCAATAATAACCCATTTGGAACACTTTGTGCCCCATTCTGCGATCTGCAAAATGGCCACCACAAGGTTCATCATGACAAGCTCGTAGAATGTCATAAATGTCATCTTCTTGGATGCATCTGCGTATAAGCATATCATCTCCTGTATGAAAGATGTATCCACCGATCCAGGAGAACCTAGCATTGCGCTGAACAATCAGCTTCCATTCCCTTGATGTCAAATGTCTGGGAAGCTTCCCTACTGCCAGGAAGTTTACTACATCTGCGTACCATGGTGTTTTTACTGCTACAACGAACATATGTTCGTCAGGAAACTGATCGTCCATCGCTAGTGTGTTATCTGATTTGGGAACTCTGGATAGGAAGTCTGCAAACACGTTCTCTTTCCCTGGACGGTCTTTGATAGTTATGTCAAACTCGTGCAAAAGAAACAACCAACAAGTTACTCTCCCATTTGTGATTGGTTTATTGGATTGATATCTAATGGCAGAGTGATCAGTATACAGGAGTACTTGGTAGCTAGTTATATAATGTATAAATTTATTGATAGAATACATGACAGCCAAGAACCCTTTTTCAGCCACTATATAGATTAATTCAGGAGTGATATTCTTGTTGATATAATAAATATCATAGGGCTTTTTGTCTTATTCTTGACCGATAACTGCCCCTATTGTTGTGTCAGATGCATCTGAAGAAATGTGAAAGGGCATCTTCCAGTTGGGACCATGTAAGATCGGTGCTGTCCAGACCACTTTCTTTAAATTTGTAAAAGCAGTGTCACATTTATCAGACCAATGGAATTCAACATTTCCAGTTAATGCATACAAGGGTGTAGCAATTTGTGAAAAAATCTTTATAAACCTGCGATAGTACCCTGCATATCTAAGAAAACTGTGTACTCTATCTACATACAAGGTGTGGCTAATACAATGATTACTTCTATTTTTGTCGGGTCTACCTGTATTCTAGCTGTAGAGATGTAGTGTCCTAGGATTACTCCTTCGGTCATCATCATGTGGCATTTTTCATTGCTTAAACATAATTTGGTAGTAATACATCGTTCCAATACATTTTCTAGTGTTTATAGTGCTTGATCAAAATCATCTCCATATGGGGTAAAGTCGTCCATGTAAATTTCAAGTCCTTCATTTATTAAATTAGAAAAAATGCTGATTATAGCTCTTTGGAAGGTTGTTGGGGCATTGCATAGTCCAAATGGTAATACCCTGTAGGAAAATGTACCCCATGGGAAGGTAAATTTTGTTTTATCCTGGTCTTGAGGGGCTATGTGGATTTGATTGTAACCGCTGAACCCATCAAGGAAGGAAAATAACTGTTTTCCTGCCAATGTATCGAGGACTTGGTCAATAAAATGAAGGGGGAAGTGGTCCTTCTGTGTTTCTTTATTCATTTCTCTGTAATCCACACAGATTCTACACTTCCCATTCTTCTTAGGAACGACTACTAAAGGAGAGACCCATTTACTGTCTGAGATAGGATAAATGAAGTTTACCTCTAGTAGCTTTTTCAATTCATATTTTATAATGTCTTTTAGGTGTGGGTTTATCCTCCGTTGAGGCTGCCAAATAGGTCTAGCCTCTTTTTCAGTATAGATGTGATGTGTGCATAGTTGAGGGTATATACCCTTCATGTCTGGGTAGTCCTAAGAAAATGCTCCCTGATATTTCTCTAAAACCTTTATGACCTTTTTTTTTGGGTCACTATCCAGACTGTCATTAATATTTAAAACTTTCCCTGGCTCAATTTCAATTGGTATGATGTTGTGAACAACGGTCATGGGTATGTGTTGGCTATCAATGTCTGCAAAGGGTTATTCTTGTGTTTCATCATCAAGAACTATTTTTAACATTTTTAATTTTAAGTTTCTAAACACAGATGACTAACTCATGAAGGTATTGATTACATCATCTTTAGTTTGATCTTTGAATTCAAGAGCTTCAACTATTGTCAGTGGTGAATCGATATTTTTTTCCCAGTATGTATGTGGATGCCTGTAAGTATTTACCGTGGGTAGAATTGGTTTGGCAGGCGGGTAAATGATAATGTTTTTATGGAATCACCTCTATAAATGGTCATGCTGCCTGTCCAACAGCCTATATAAGCATCGGTTGTTGCTAACCAAGGTCGACCAAGTATCAAGGGGTGTCCATCCATCCTACTTTTTGGGTTAATAACTAAAAATTTAGCTGGATATTCCCATGAGTCCACAGAAACCAAGATGTCTTGTAATATTCCTTCTAGTCTCTTAACAGATCTGTTAGCAAGTTCTAGCAAGGTAGCTGTGGGTTCTAACGTTGTTATGCCTAACTTCAAGTAGTTCTCTATAGCTAATATGTTAATGGCCGCCCCTAAGTCAACCAATGTGTTTGGAAAGGAGTGGCTAGAGATTTTCACAGTTACTATGGGGTTCCCTGGATCCTCATATTTCACGGGTGTTTCCTTATCCAACAGTAAGTCTGATAGTGCCCCTACCACATGAATAGTGGGTACAGTTTTTTCTTTTCTCAATTGTTTCTTCCCATAGAGACCTTTAATTTCCTTGGCATAGATAGGAATGTCTTGTATAGCCTGCAAAAGAGGAATTTTAATGCAAATTTTCTTTAATTCCCCTAGGATATCAAAATCTAGGGAAAATATTGGTCTAGGCAGTGTTAATATTTCAGGGAATGGAGGGGGAGAAATCATAACATTTTCAGGTTTCCCTTTGTCAATCATATCCCTCCCCCGCTCTACCTTTGTGTTAGTCATCATTGTTTATCTAGGCTCTATCAGAGTTCCAAATTAGAGTTGTGGTAGGGTCATATCTTCTTCTAGTGAAATAACATTTTCTGATCTCAGGCTCAGCTCATTGCATTGCTTCTATTCAGTTTCTAGATTGGGGTTTTCAACAATCTTAATTAGCTAGACTGACCTATTGTTAGGATTAGGATTGGGTTGAACCAACAATTGAGGCTGCATGATAGGATGAGGGTTGTGCTGGACTGGGTATGGAGCTGGTAATGTAGGTTGATTCTAAACCCTTGTCCCCATCTGTAGGTTGGTCATTCCCAGAGGTCACTACCAGTTCTGAGGCCAATTTGTGGCTTGTGAAGGGGAGGTCGGCCACTAGGATTGATAGGGATTGTTTTACCAGTAAGGAGGAGAACAAGGAAAACTTGGCCAATTATTACCCGAAGAGGGTTATGTTCACCAAGGAGGCATAGGAAATGATTGAGATGGCCCAGTAGAGAAAGGTGATTGGTTCTACCAAGCTGTTGCAGGTTTCTTCTGGTTAAACTGTCGAGAAGAAAATAATTGAGGCAGGTCTTGTGGCATACCTGATCGTGTTTGCCATTTTCGACATTGGTTCATTAGATAGACTCATTCCATTTCTTCTTCAACTTCTTTAAAAACTACTTTCAGCCCCGGAAGTGAAGACAAATGGTCAGTGGCATGGTCCTTGGTACAAATAGCACATGTATGGACCATGTCTAATAGACATTCCTGTTGGTTGTGCTTCTTCCAAAAGCATGGGTAAAAGAATACCAATTTTTGTTATGCTATAGCTTGCTTCTTCTTGGCTTGTAGGACATCTAGCTTTGTTGTCAGGGTGCCCAAGATATCAGTTTTGAAGCCTTCTAAAAGATTACCAAATTCTGCTCTAGTCATGTTGCCACCAGGTTGCTTAGGGTTCCTTGTAGCTGAGTCTCGCCCGGTTGGCCTACTTCGCGTACTACCCCGAGAACACCTGATACATAACGAAATAATATCATCATATTCTTCTTGATAAATTTCCCCTTTCCCCATTATGTTAAGTGTTTCAACCCATTCTTCTTTCATTCCCTTAATCATTGTTGTTTTTAAGATATCGTTAGATATCGTAGTATATGGAGACCTTTGTAAGTTATATTGAAATATTTCGACCTATTCTTCTAATGTCTCATTGTCCTTTGCAGAAATATTGAAGATTTCATATTTTAATTCTCGATTCCGGAAATAGTCTTGATATTTTTTAAGAAAAGTGTTCTTCATCTAGTCCTAGTTATTAATGGTTCCTCCACCGAGCCCCATGAACCAGTGTAATGTTGTTCCCTTCAAGGTAGAGGGAAATAGTTTCAGTTTCTAAGGGTTAGTGGTATAGTCATATCCCCTACATAAGACATCGAATTCAAATAAAAATGCATTAGGATCTTCTGAGGTAAACCCATGGAAGTTGGGAATGTTTTGTAATGGAATGGATTTCATAGGGGCATTTGCAGCTGGATAACCAATGGGATATTCTAATGTTGATGTCTACCTATAGTTATGGTTTTGGTTGTTTTCCATTTGATCAAATATATGCCAATAATATTTGGAGATTTCTTGTTCTCGAGGAATAATCTCAGTGGAATTAGGGAGTGGATGTGGAGGAAGCCTTACATCACTTCCCCGATCTGGGATGTTGGGTGCCTCTATTTCAACCACTCTCTCAGGGGATCCAGTCTCTACAGTTTTTACCTCTACTGCACTGCTGGTTTCTCCTTCTCCTTCCTATAAATTGCAAGAAAATCCCTCTCTCGAATGGCCAGGACTTATGATATTAGCAGTCTGAAGGTTTTCTTTAGACCCTTCAATTTCACTATGAATCTCGGCGTGGGCTGCAGATGGTGAGGCTGCTGCCTAAGGGAGTGTTGTAGGACTTTGAGTAGGAATAGTTTTGGGTCCTACGGATGCCTAGGATTCAACCTTCTTAATGATTTTGTCTATATATGCTGTTCTACCAAGGATCACCGGTCCTTTGGGCTTTGTGGATTTAAGTGGGATATTTTGATTTGTTCCTATCTTTTTCTTCCTAGTCATAAAACAAGAGCACATATCCTACTAACCTTTGCATAATTGCTGGAAATTGAGATGGAGAGAAAGCATTTTTATTGCTGGTACATAGGTTCTTACCTCTCGTTTTCAATACCTAATTCTTCACAGCAAAAGGGAAAAGAAATAAAGGACATCACTCTTTAAAACCCTCCTCGGCAATGACACCAAAAAAGTTGGGTCATAAAGATGCCTGTTACAGGCAGCTTCAATGCTTCTCATTTAATTATCAACCCAGGGAAAGTCTTGTTATTTCAAGAGTGTAAGCACAGTATATGCCAGTGACATCAAAGGACAATTACTCTAAATTATCACAAGAAATACTATCTAATTTTCGAAGTTCAATAAAATCAAATTGGAAGGGAATTATGGAAGGCTTTTGACTACTCTGTTCTAGGCATATGTAAAAATGACTCTTCTGACAGAAAACAGAAAACTACGATTGAACAACATACTACGATGAATTGAACAACAATCCTAATAATTTGAACAATAACCCTAATAAATTGAACAACAATTGTTTATCTAAATTTTTCAATGGATTATCTTTTAAACTAATAAATAACATCTCCTTGAATCAAACAACAACCCGATGCCTCGTAATGATAATGAAAAGATCCAACTTTAACTATATACAGAATTGAATAGCAGTCATGTTAAAACTAATCAAACGATTATAAAATAATTGGAAATGATGAAAGCATCCAAACGATTATGAAAACATTGATGGTAAGCAAGAAATCATGGATGATGAACTATTCTAATGAAAGTGAAAGCCATAGAATCTTATGTTCTCAATTTAACCAATTAAATGATATCTCACAAAAGGCATTAGATGACAGGAAGCGCAAAGTCTGTAATTAAACGTATGGCACAGAAGTAGTGCAAAAACTCCTAGGGCTGGGCCCAAAGCCACTAGAAGTCTACCACTAAGGAAAACTCAGAGATTGACTATTCAAAAACGCCAAAATATTTATTAAGCTGGAGATTAATATATTAATACAACTAGAAAATTCTTTCCCGATACGTATATTACAAAGGAAAATATCTATGCAGATCTATCTATCTTGTTCATCTTCGGCCTTTTAAAGGAAAATTCAATAGCAGTAACGGGTCTTTTCCATATGGGATCCTGCTACTCGTGGCTATCGTTTGAGTCCTCCAAGCGTGGATGTGCCTTTCCATCTTCAGCCAGCCCATGGGAGCCATCATGATCCCGTTCGCCTCTCTTTTCAACTGCCTTTCGGTTATTAGCAGTTCAGCTACTTTGTTTCCATATTAACAAATATACAACAAGTCAATTTTCTGTTGTTAAACATTATTTTTATCATCAGTTCATTTTGTATTGAATTTAAATTAATTCCCTTTCCTTTATTTCTAATATGAGGGAAAAATTCATAGAAGTACATAATGATTCGTGGTAAAATATAGGGTGAAATGTACCTTATTCGTGGCCCAACAGTTGCTTGTAAACAAGATCAGGGGGCTGTATCTCCATTCCAGCAAATACTATTAAATGAGATCAGGGGGTTGGAGCTCCCTTCCAGTAGGTGGTGGAGAACGAGTGAAGGTTGTAGACTTCTGTAGATGGGTGCCTGTGTGCTGGTATAAGTATGTACAAATACAATATTTTAAGAAATTTTCTATATAATAAATATCGAAGAAAGAGAAGACAACATCAGTGGTTTTCTCCCACATTGAGTTTCCACCTTAAATCTTGGTGTTCATGTGTGTTTCTTATGTGTGATGATTTATTATTTTCTTACTGCACATTTTTAGTGCTTACTAAATGCATGGTGAATCAATGATGCACTAGTGTAAGTAAAGTTACTAAAGATTTATCTGAATTATAAGTTCACTGGGCATACGCTAGTTTCCTTAATGAAAGTATCGTACATACACTAGTTATCTTAAGTAAAGTCCCGTACAAAATTTAGTAAAGAAAAGTAAAATTATATGTGAGCTTTAAATACTAATTCACCCTCCACCCTCTCAGCATTTTTCCCAACACAACCTACAGTTTCTCTCTCCATAATAGAAGAATAGTATAAAGCAGGAATGATAGTAGAATATGAAGCAGTTTGGTTGAGAATAATTCTAGAGGATCTACATGAGAAACAATAGAAAACCACTCAGTTGATATGTGATAATTACCTTACTACTCAAATGACCAAGAATTTGGTTTTTCATAAGAAGAGCAAGCATATTGATATTCAAACTAGGGACAGATCTGTATATAGCCCTCTATGAAACTCACCTGATATAGAAGGAAGTGAGGCTATGCACGGTGAAGGTAGACCCCTTGCTACTCTATCATCAAACTCGCATAGGGGTAAGGTATCTCATACCCCTCCTCCCCCACCTCTTTCTGGGGATCGTGCCCATCGGCCTGCACTTTGTAAAGATTCACATTTTCTATCATTAGGTTGAACGTCTGGCAGTGGTGCTCATCATGAAAAAATGAAGAAAAATATCTGCACCATTGTTGCTTTAGCTCTGGCACATAGGCTCCTAACTGTGGGAAATGGTCAGTATCATGTCTTATAGCTACCCTAAAATCAATGCAACATAATGTGGGGGTAGCACGCGTGCCTCCCTGCACTGCAGCTCAGCGGAAAAAAAAATATTTGGAGAGTGTGAAGCTTTCCACTTGGTTGCTTTTTCTCATTGCACTGGTAGCATGGGAGACTCCGACATATGTAGTACTCCTCGAGGTAGGGCTAGACGTATGTGAAGGACTGTGCTATTCTAATATGTGGGATTCCCTTAATCCCGTATGTGTCAAGGAAAATAAGATATTTCGGGTACTCTTTGAAGGTGTGCTAACTACTGCCATCCATTCATTACCCAGACTCTCAAAAGAAATTTATGATAAATATAAGAGTGTCATCAAGTTCCAAGTAACGATGCATAATGTGCATATCAGGGCATGCAAGGACTGTGTATGGTATAACTTGTCGTTCATGGTAACAGAAGACGAAGTTGACCAGGTCGTGGCAACTTGGCCAAGAACGTGGAAATTTATGCTCGGCTCCACCCAGCACATTACGCCATCAACATCAGGAAAAGGGACAGCTCCAAAGGACACATAGAAAGAAACCGAGCTATGCACTGAGAAAGAGATTGAAACAGGCGCTAAGAAGAATGGCAGAAAAAACCGTGAGGAAAAAGCAGAGAAGAAGCCTGAAACAGAGAAGAATACAGAGCATGATATGGGAGGTGAGGCTAATGTGGACCACAGAGGTTTAGATGTGTTAGATGGGGATGGTATCAAATATTCTCGCGGCACCAAGAGAGGCACAGAAGATTCAAGAGGTTCACGCAAAAAGTGAAAGGGGTCAAATGATGGACAGGATGAAGAGGTCACTCAGACAGAAGAGGACTCGATAAAATCACGGACACGGTCTCTTCTATGTCTGAGGACATATGGAATGCTATGGAGGAGTAGTATAGGTCTGCAGTGGAGGCCTTGCAATCGACATTCCAGGTTTTACAGCTAAAGATGGAAAATTTTCAAGCGAGTGTGGCTCAAGCAAGTCTGACAATAGCCATAATCACCACATTAACCGATAACAGGATATGCCCCTTCCTAGGCACAACCGTGAAAGTGGAACAACTGTAGTTGTGCATGCAGGTGAAAACCTCCCCTGAGGTGAGCATTGATATAGCAAAGCTACCAAGTGGAAAGCTACATGGTCTCCAAATATTTATTTATTCTGAGCTACAATGTAGGGAGGCGTGCATGCAACAATAATCAAGTGAATCCGAGCAGACAACAGCCACAAAAACAAAAAAATCCCTTCAGGCACAAACATCATAGCAGGAAGTTATGACTAATGGTGCAGAATTGGGGAATCTAATTGATAGACTATGTGGAGAGCTTCTTGAAGTAGTCATCTCGGCATCCATCGCACCACGAAATCCTAGTTTTCGTGCTTAAGGCCTCTAGATTTGAAATGTAGACAGTAAAGGCAGAATTCGAACAACAAATTGCTACATTGCAGGCTAAGCTGCAGCCTGAGACTCCCCCAAAGGTGCGTGCACAATGGTCCGCCCTATTCAAATACGCATCTGCGAGCATTTCAACCAATGTCGACAAGGGCTAAGAGCTACTGGAAACAACCATGGGACTATGGACCTCTGTGAAAATAGATCCACTCGTCAAGAATATTAATTAGGAGTTGCGCACCAAGGAGCAGGTGTTCGAAAATTTGCAAGAGGCCTTACCTACATTCATTCCTACCCAGCGCATGGCCCACCTTTAGACTAGTCAGGTGCTACAAGATGAGGTCGAGGAGCTCCGATGAAAGAAGAAGATTATAACTAACCATATGAAGATGTGGGTGGACGAGGCAATGAAGCTATCTTAGTATCTGGATACTACAGTCAAGACCCTGAATCAAACCTTGGAGAGTGTCAACCTAGCCGTAGAAGTGCTGACTTTGCAGAATCTAGTAGAGATCGTGCAAAGAACAATGAATCAGAGTGCAGGCATCTTGGTTTCCTTTGCTTCTTCCATCCAATAGCTTGAGAATAAGATGAAGAACCTAGTGCCGTGTTGACTCAGGACATGTCAGAATATTGTGTCGGGGGCCTGTTGGAGTGGGGACCCCTCGGTTTGAATTTTGAGACATTTTAAATATGTTTTTGTAAAATATTTTGTAAGTTTAGTCATGTGCAGCACAATTCAAGGGGCTTTGGAGCGGGTCAAAGCCCCCCATGAGCTGTAATGGGTAAAAAGGGTAAAACTAGGGGCCACAAACCATCGTTTTTGAACCTTAGAATAACGCAGGATAAAAGTATAAATAGGAGTCCAGGCCTATCTAGAATGGTAATGTTGAATTCTTGTAAAAGCAATAACCACCTTATGACTCCGCCATTAGTAATTGATTTTTTCATTAAATATCTAATTTCAGAGTGATCTGTGTGAACAAAAGTTTCATAGCCTGTTATATAGTGTCTGAATTTGTTTATGGCATGAATAACAGCTAAAAACTCTTTTTCAGTTACAGTATAGTTTAACTCTGAAGGAGTCAAATTTTTACTGGTATAGTAGATGGCATAAGGAATCCGGTCTTTTTGTCCCAATACTGCTCCTAGAGATATATCTGAGGCATCTGTTGAAATATGAAAAGGTAACTTCCAGTTAGGTCCCCTTAAAATAGGTGCTTTAGAAATTTTTGTTTTCAGGGTCTCAAAGGCTAACTGGAAATCAGAACTCCATTTGAATTCACAGTCTTTGGTAAGAAATTTGAAGAGTGGAGATGCTATCTTGGTGAATTTTTCTATAAATCTTCGATAATATCCTATAAATCCTAGAAAACTCCTAACATATTTTTGACAACTTCGAATAGATAAGTTAGAGATGACTTCAACTTTTGACTCATCAACTCTAATCCCATCCCCTGAAATGTGATGTCCTAAAACAATTCCTTCAGTAAACATCATAAAACACTTCTCATGAATAAGTGAAAGATTTGATTCTTTACATCTTTTTAAAACTTTTTCCAAGTTTTCTAAGGCTTCTTCAAATGTGTTTCCATAAACTGTGAAATCATCCATATATAACTCTACACAATCATGTATTAGATCCGAAAAGATCCCTAATATTGCCCTTTGAAATGTTGCATGTGCATTGCATAATCCAAATGGTAATACTCGGTAAGCATAGGTACCCCAAGGACAGGTAAATGTGGTTTTGTATTGATCCTCAAGTGCTACTTGAATTTGATTATAGCCACTAAACCCATCTAGAAATGAGAAGTACTTTTTGCCAGCTAATGTATCTAACACCTGATCTACGAAAGGTAGGGGAAAATGATCTTTAAGAGTAGCTTTGTTTAATTATCAGTAGTCAATACATACCCTCCATTTACCATTTTTCTTTGGCACAATTACCAAAGGAGAAACCCACTGACTATCTGAAATAGGATAGATAAAGTTGACATTCAACAATTTATGCAATTCTTCTTTAACAATCTCCCTAAGATTTGGATTCATCCGTCTTTGAGGTTGTCTGATTGGTTTAAAATTTTCCTCTATGTAGATGTGATGAGTGCAAGTCTTGGGGCTTATCCCTTTCATATTAGTGTACTCCCATGCATATGCAGAAGAATGTCTCTGTAAGATCTTGACTAGCTCTTCTTGTTGAGATTTTTCTAGGTTCTTGTTTATGTTTAAAGTTTTGCCTGGAAATATCTCAATTATAGAGTTGCCAAATTTATCCATAGAATAAAGGGACATTTGTCTCGATGACAAAAACTCAATGTTGGATTCTTCTTGAAATTTTTCATGTTTGTATTCCGAAGAGGATTCAAAGTTTTCTAAAGTATTCAGAATTTGACTATCTTCACTAATTTCTGAAATTGTGAAGAGAGGTTGTAAGTCTTCTTCATCCTCTATCCATTGAGTATTATCTAAATATGTAATTGTCCTTGCTGGAGGATACAAAGTGAATTTCTTAGTTGAAATACCATCAGAGATATACATATCACCGGATCTACAACTAATGAAAGCATCAACTGTAGCTAACCAAGGTCTTCCTAATATAATAGGATTCCCTCCTAGATTATTCTTAGGAGTTAGGATCATGAAATCCACAGGGTACTCCCAAGAATATAGAGACACAGGAATATCTTTTATTACCTCATCAGGTTTGATCACAGATCTATCTGCTAGTTGTAATAATGTGGGTGTAAAAATAAGATTAGGAAGTTTTAGTTTTTCCATGATTTGTCTACTCATGATATTGATTGCTACCCCTAAATCAATGAGTGTGTTTTGGATCTCTATTCCATTGATGTGAATTTTAACAACTGGATTTCCTGGGTCTAGATACTTTGAAATAGAAATCTTACCCATCATGATGTCTGCTATTTTTCCTGCCAGTTGAATTTTCTTTGTCTCTCTTATTCTTTTTCTTGTTTTCTTCATGATCAACTCCTTTATTGTCTTTGCTAAAATTTGAATTTCCTTGATAGCTTGTAATAATGGAATCTTAATGCAAACATTTCTTAGCTCATCTAGGAAATCATAATTAGGCACCATAATTTGTTTTTCTACACCCCTATCAATTTGTAATCTTTCTGGAAAGGGAGGTGTAGAAGTGGATGTTGATGGCTGCTCTAATATAGGAGTTGAAATTATTGGTTCTTTTGTTTTAGTTTTTCAACGTTTGGGTCCTGAAAAGATGTGTCTTCTTCAAGACTTTTATTTTCCCGTAGAGAATCTTCCTCAGAGTTGTCTTGTTCTTGTATGATCACAGAAGGTTTCCTCTTTTCAAGTATTCTACCAGACCTAAGTTGAACATCACTAAGGTCTAGAGGAGTGATTAAATAGATTGGAAACTGTTGTCCTTCTATCATGTATGTATTCTGAGGATTTTTATTGTTGGGGTTTGGTATGGGTTGAGTAGGCAACTGATTTGATTTATGAGGAAATGGTAATGGAAGTGGTTGATTTTGATGTTGTGGGTTCTAAGGACTATGTTGATGATTTTTTTGAGGATTTTGAGGAGAAAAATGTAGGTATGGTGGATAGGATGGTGGATACTGATAGTACTGAGAGTATCTTCCATAGGGATTTTGTGCTCCTTGTGCCCAAGCTTGAGATTGATTTTGAAATTGGGGCCAAGGTTGCTGCCAAGAATTCCAATTTGGTGGAGGTTGGTTATAGATTTGATCATGGAATCCTTGTGTTTGAGGTCCTTGCCAAGGCCTTCTAGAGACAAAATTGAGAGATTCTATGGAATTTGTAGGAGTTTCCTCTTGAAAGACAGCTTTAAGACCAGGAAGTGAAGGAAAAATTTTGTTCTCATGTTTTTCTGAACAAATTACACAAGTCTCTACAACTTTTGCATCCAAAGGACATTCTCTCAAGGCATGCTTCCTTCTACATTTGGGACAAAAGATTGCAAAGGCATCAGATTCAACTTTTTGCTTGTTTTGTAACTTAAGGGTGTCTATTTTTTCACTAAGACTCCCTAATATGTCAGATTTGAATTCATCAAGCATATGCCTTATTTCTGCCCTACTTACTGTCCCAGAAGCAGACTTACTTGCCCTTGCAAGAGCAGGGTCTCTTGGACCTTTTACAGTTTTGGATTTCCCTCTTGAAAGGTTGATACATAACTCAGATATTTCAGGTAATGTGAGCTGAGATATATCTCCTTTTCCCATCATGTTAAGGATATCCAACCATTCATCCCTAATTGTCTTCAACAAGAGAGCTTTTAAGGTGTCTTGATCTAAGTTCTCCATTTTTGCTCTTTTGATGTTGTAATGAAATCTCTCCAACAAATCTTCCAGGTTTTCATCTTCTTTTTGTATCATCTTAAACACTTCCTCCTTATGATTGATTGGCATACAATAATCCAAATACCTCTCTAAAAATGCTTGTTTCATGTCTTCCCATGTCCTAATAGAACTGTTGATCAAACTCATAAACCACTTCAATGCTGCTCCTTTCAATGTTGAAGGAAATAGTTTAAGTTTTTTAGCATCTTGTAAGTAGTCATAAGTTCTACATAGGACTTCAAATTCAAATAGGAAGGTTTCAGGATCTTCAGTTTTAAGTCCATAGAAGTTTGGAAGGACAGAGGGTGAAATGTTTTTCATAGCTGTATTGGTTTCTTCATCTACTATAGGAAACCCAAAAGAGCTTCCCATTTCTCTTATACCTCTTCCTCTACTTCCTTCTCCCTCTGCACCTCTACCTCCTTCTCCTATACCTATACCTCTACCCCTTCCAAATAATGTGTGTTCTCCATTAAAGATTCCTCCTCCCCCTTCTTCTGCCATAGTTGATTCTTCGGTGGAAGTGGAAAAGTTTGTATCTCTAGAAAGGGTCCTTGAATCTTCTCCTAAGATAGGTTTAGTGGATGAAGTGGAAGGTATTTCTAGTGGAATATCTAATCTTAAGTCTTCTGGAAGTCTAAGATCAGTTAAGGATGGAATGTGGGTCTGATTTGGAGGTGTACTGGCTCTTGGTCTAGGAAAAACAAGTGGTGTTCTAGGAATCAAACTTCTACTTCTGCTTCTTATGAATCTACCCCTTGAGTCTCTCTCTCTATGCATATTATTGTTTTTGGGAGTTAAGAAACAAGGCTACCTAGTTACACTTCCCTGACAACGACGCCAAAATGTTTGTACTCAACCTAGTGTTCCTAAATTGAGTTCATTAATTGTCAACCAGGGTTGGTAAACTGCTGAAGTGTGGTGCACTATATGTGCCTAGGTATTTGTTTCTCACTACGTTGTGTTTAGTGTTTTATGATGTTTTTGGTTTTATGGTTTTATGTTTGAAAAGGGAAAGAACTAAGTGCTGGTGGAAAGAAGCTATTGGTTTTTTTAAAACAGAACAAAGCCTAAACTATGGATGACAAACAACAAATGCAAAGCTTGATAATGACTTTATTGCATGAAAATAAATCACAACATGAGCTTGAAATTATCCAATTCATTCATTAAAGGTGTGTTGGAAGAGCTTGAGAAATGGACAAGTTAAGTGTAAATGAAGTTATCCTAAATAAACAATCAACTCACAATATTACAAAATGATTATTTGTAACACAGTAAGGTTTCTATTCTAGATTAACCTATGATTTTGAAGTTACCCTATTCTGCAACTTGACTTATCACTTCTAGGCGTTATTCATAAGTTTTGAGATTTTCTAAAATGATGCTTGGGGAAAAGCCTATAAGTGAGTTTGTAAAAGATTTTCAGAGTGATCAAAGCCTTAAACTGATATTATTGACCCCTGTTCATGTGATGATGTATCAATATAGATTCAGAACAAAAGTAAGTTTGTAAATAATGAAGGCCGAGAGACTAATTTTGACAACTAATACTACTTGAAATACAATGGATAACCTAGGCTAGAAAGTGGTCTATCAATATTAAAAGACAGTGACTACAACTTAAACTAGAATGCCATTAATCTTTTGTTGGCAATATGATGCAGAGTGTTGTCCTTGATGGAAACCCACTGAATGAAGATGAAGACATAATATTGTTGACATGTGTTGTCCTTGATGGCAATCCACCTGATGAAGTTATTCTTGACTTGATGGACTTGGTAAATGATGTAAATCTGATGTGATATGATGTTTGTTGGCAATATGATGCTGAGTGTTGTCCTTGATGACAACCCACTTGATAGAGTGTTGTCCTTGAATGGAAACTTACTTGATGAAGATGATGGCAGCCTACTTGATGAAGTTGTGCTTGATAGAATATGTCTTGATGAACCTGTTAAATGATGTAAATTTGATGTATCTACAGAGAGTACAGAAGGTACTGAAGAAAGGAATTCAATATGTGCTATATCTATGATGAAAAGAGTATGTCTTAAGGCATACACGGATTTGTCTAGTAGAAGTCGCGTATGCACGCGGTAAATAACGTGCCAAGTCGCGTATGGGCAAAAGCGCTCATAAAGTGCAAAACCAGGGGTAACCACCATGGTATTGACCCATTGTATTGGGTAATGATTCGTCTAAATGACCCCATCCAGGAATACCATCGGAAGTAATGTGGTTTTGGCTCATGGTATTGAAAAAGGGTAAACCTATATAAAAAGAAGAAATTCATTGTGCAAATCATGAGTGTGGGTGCAAGATGTCTGAGCTTGAATGAATACTTCTCTCTGAAGTATATCTGAATGGAAAGGGTTACAGTTGAATGAAAGATCTGAATGTATGATGCACCAATGAAGAAATGATGAAGAAGGAAATCTAGATCTGGAATGTATTTGTATCTGCTAGATCTGTTTATGGAATGCTTAGATCTGAGATGAGGCGAACATATGTCTGAAGTAAAAGGGTTAAATCTGAACTGAATATCTGATCTGAAGAAGTATGCTGCTCTATAATGACTGAAGATGTATACGCTAGTTCGGAACAGCGGAAGCGCGTATATACGCGGGTTTGGTAAAGAGAAAGCGCGTATCTGCCCTGAAGTATAAACAGATGTATATGCTAGTTGATGTGAACGGAAGCGCGTGTATACGCGGTATCAGTGAAAGGAAAGCGCGTATGAAAAGCTAGGGTTTGTTGAAGTCTGAAGTATAAAATGTCTGATCTGTTCTGCTGTGTTACTGTTGTCTGTATTCTACAGTTCTGAGTTGTCTGTATTAGTTTGGTTGTATGATTGAGCTTAAATGTGTGGAGTGGGTCCAGTCTGAAAATATGATGAAACGAGGCCTGCAAGTTGTGCTCTATTGAAGTTGTTTGGATCCAGTGAGAAAAATGATGAAACGTGGTCCATAGAGGTGCTGAGGGTTGTAGCCTTCAGTCAGGGGGTTGTATCTCCCTTCCAGGTGAGGCTAGTAAACGAGATCAGGGGGTCGTAGCTCCCTTCCAGGAGAGGCTGGTAAACGAGTCAGGGGGTTGGAGCTCCCTTCCAGGAGAGGCTGGTAAACGAGCGCAGGTGGGTGCCTGCGTGCTGGTCAAGTCTGCGCCAGCATATATGTTGTAAGATGTTTTCTCTATAATAAAATATTGAAGGCTGAGCAACTGCAGCGGTGGTTTTCTCCCGACTTGGGTTTCCACCTAAAAATCCTGGTGTTCATGTGTGATGCTTTGTGTGATGGTTTATTCTATTCTTACTGCACATGTTTTCTGTTTATAGAACATCTAATAAATGAATGATGGAATTATGTAAGTGAAGAACTAATGGCATAATTAGATCTCTGGGTATACGCGAGTTTCATGAAGGATATCCGCGTGTATACGCTAGTTGGCTTCAGCAAAGTAGCGTATGGGTTTTAGAGCATGAAAAAGTAAAAAGTTTTAGTTTTCCCTAAATACTGATTCACCCCCCCTCTCAGTATTTTTCCCAACAGTTTGTAAAATATTTGCGGAGTGATCAAAGCCTTAAACTGATATTACTGACCCCTGTTCATGTGATGATGTATCAATATAGATTCAGAACAAAAGTAAGTTTGTAAATAATGAAGGCCGAGAGACTAATTTTGACAACTAATACTACTTGAAATACAATGGATAACCTAGGCTAGAAAGTGGTCTATCAATATTAAAAGACAGTGACTACAACTTAAACTAGAATGCCATTAATCTTTTCTTGAAACAAGATGAACTGAGACTGAACTAGAGTGCTTCTAATCTACTTGAAGTACAGTGAACAAAGTTAAACTAAAATGCCATTATCAAACTAAAAATGTAGTGACAGAGCTGAACTAAATGCAATCAACCTCCGGAGTGCTCTAACTAAATTAACATGCAACTAGTCTATCGAATTCTACAGCCCATCCCGTTCAATAGGAATGATATTTTGGAAGAGTTTGTAAAACAAGTCTGGCTGTATTATTCAGTGAAATTGAACATAAACATAAAATTGAAAGAAAATACAACTAGAATCTAAGACACCACAGCTGTTTCTTATTCATTGTTAATGATGTTTTGGAAGAGTTTGTAGGAGTAAGACCGGTTGTGACACTTAGTGTAAACAAGCATAAATCATAAAATTCGAAAAGAAATGCAACTAAAACCTACAATACCACAGCTATGCCTTATTCATCGTGATGATATTTTGGAAGATTTTATAAGAGTAAGTTTAGCTGTGATAATTAATGTAAACAAGTATGAACATAAACTTCAGAAACTTGCCTAAGCTAGAAATGAAAACGAGACTAAAATACTTATCTAAACCATATAAACAAGGCTGCTCAGGTAGCAGGGGCCCTCTACCACCAGAGTAGCATGAAATCTACTTCAAGATTGACTCAACGCTTTCAAGGAAATGGTACTTCTTTCATTAAAAGAGAAATTACTTCAAAACAGAGTGTTTTCAGACTTCTGCAATCTAGCAATCAACCACAAAATCTAACCTTGTCCCTCGGTTTCCCGAGCCATATTTGTAACAAATTTACATAACTGTATTGCGATAACCTAGGGATAATTGTCTTTCCAAATAAAAACCAAACTAGGACTCTGATGGTGGTCACATAATACAATTAAGGACATCTGGACTGTCCTTGTCCTATTAGGAGACTCTCTCCTAGTTTGAGTTCCCACATACATAACCGCCTACAGAATTCCGTTCAAACTTCATGGAGAGCAACACATGATGAGGGAATGATGTGGAATACGACCATATGTGTTTTCCTCTGAGATGACACCTGGAACCTGCGTAAACATGAAGACAACTGCAGAATCGGCAACTAGCTACAGAATGTCTGCATTCTGTAGCTAGATCTAGTTCAAAAAGTACTACAATGACAAAATCATAAAAACATAGCAAGTTAGTCATGATATTAATTCTTAAAGAAATTTTAATTAATTCTACTAATCATTTGAGCCTGTGATTAATAATGGACAAAGGAAATGGAGTGGAATGTGGTGGAAGAAAGAACATCTTTGGAGCTCAACATACCCCCACTACTAGATTCTTTCATGTCCTCATGCAACTATTCCATGAACTCTGAGACCTCTGCAAGGAAATCCAACCCTCTTCTTCTGCTTTGCCTGGTAGTCAAAGGCCTTATGGGCTTCCTTATGACTAACTTGAATCTCAAATTTGTGAGTGCCCTAGTTAACTTTTTATTTCTCTTCTTCAATTTTTCACTGGCCTTGTGTAACTTTTGCATTTGTAAAGACAGGGTTGAATTCATATCAGTTTTCAGTTTAACTTGCTCTCTCAGAATTTCATTCTCATTCTTGATATGTCTGTTGAGTATTTCTAACTCATATTTATCCCTCCTTAGGATATCAACTGCAGATTTTGGTGGACTAGGAGTTCTGTCTCTTCCTTCTGATGCTCTTTTCTTTAATGTCTCAACATAGTTGTAAATTTCTTGTTGTGCAGGGTCTATTTCAGGAGCCCCTTCATCAAAATCCTCCTCAGTAGGTGTTTCTTCATCCTCTATGTTTATGACTCCAATTTTTTTAACCTTTTTTTTCTTTAGTATCCCTCTAAGTCTGTGGCTCCTTCTCGGTTGAGATGGCCCTTCTCCTTTCTCTCTGGAAAATTTTCTTATTATCCTCTCTTTCTTAAGCTGCTTCTTAATCTGAGCCAATTTATCAGAAATGATTTCTTCACTGCTTTCTTGTATTGTTTTACCAGTTTCAGTTTTGGAGGTTTTCCATCTTCTGCTTCTTTTTGTAGGTTTGTCTTCAGGTGGAGGTTCCTTGGGTTCTTCAAAGTGATTTCTCACTAAGAACTCTTCCCAATTATCTCCCATTTTGCTCAAATGATGTTCAATCAAAATTTTGACTAAACCATGGTGGTATAAGGTTGTTTCCAGAAATTGAATTTTCTTTTGAACACTTGAGGCCATTTTATTTAAACTATGAAGCAAGAAAAAGGGCAAATTGAGTTCTTCTTCTAGGAAATGCATTATCAACCAAATATGATAGACATAGAAAGTACCATATCTTCCTTCACAAGTGATGAATTTTTGCAAGATAAGAAACATGTTCCTCCATTTTTTCTTTAGTGCAGAGCTAGGGATACCCTTTTTAAAAATGGTGACATCCATACTTGGTGACTTGAGTATCTGCTTCCATGCTTCGTTATGAAATTCTCTATTCTTGAACCACCTTTCTCCCTGTTTGGGAAATTCGGTTTCTTCTGCAATGAAGGCTTCAGTAATGGTGAATTTGATATCTCCTATCTCGACCTCAGCTCTGTTGAAGGATCTTGCAAACGTTTTGGTCACCTCTTTGTGAAACCCACTGAATTTTTCAAAGAATTGCAACCACCCTGCTTGTTGTAACATTTCTCTGACTTGAGGATAACCTTTCAAGTACTTAGTGCCAACCGGTTCAGTCCTCACTATAAGACCCATAACCCCTCTTTCCAACCTTCAAATTGTTGCTCCTCTGTTCACGGTGACAATGGTTGTTACAAAGATGCCTCTGTTTCACAGACCGGAATGGTTAAAAATTGGCTACGGGAAAGAGTGATATGGAGTGGTTACGGAATGAATATAATGAGGTGAGGATGATATATATGAGTTAAAAGATATCACAGAAGAAAATACCGCGGAGATATTTTGTAACGAATTCAAAATCATCATTAAATGCTTTGGCCTAGTGACATGACTAATCCAATCACTTCAACACTTTAACTGTTTAGATTTTTAAATGATGATCAGATATGGGATTTGAAATGGTGGAATAGAAGGAGTTTTATCCAAATTTTTTGCGGGAGGTTTGTTAGGCATGATCAACAAAATTAATTAAAAAAACTTTTTAAATTATTCATAACTTAACTATACTAAAATCTTTCATGATATGTCATTATAATCAGAACTTTTACCTTTTCCTTTCGTCTGATTTTTTTTTCTTCATATGCTTTGTTCTATCCCTGAAAATCATTAATTTTTGAGTCTTCATAACCTTCTTGATTTTTCTTGTTGTCATGGATATGCAGGATCATTTTATTGCAGATTAGGTGATTACTAGACAGTGCCTTCAGGATCTTTGGCTGCAGAATGTCTTTCTGGCTGCAGAATGTCTGACTGGCTACAGAATGTCTGATTGATTGCAGAATGTACCCGTAGAGACCTTGAAACATGAAATGGAATGGTTTGGAGCATGAGTGGAATGTTGTATGGAATGAGTGAAGATGGATAATGAAATATGATGTAATGGAATATGAATGAAGTAAATAATTGAGTGGAATGGATCACAAATTATGAAATGGAGTGAAGTATGAGAAGTGTCTTGCAATTCCTGATATGTATTATTCAATTGCAGAAATACATCAAACTTTTAAAAATCAGGAATGGAAATGAAGTGGACCATGGACTGAAATGAATGAAGTGTGTATGAATGAATGAAATGGAGTATGGATGAATGAATGAAATGAAGTATGGATGAATGAAATAAAATGGACCATAAGTGAAATGGATCTGCACTTATGATTTTGTAACAACTGCTTGCAGAAAAACAAATTTGAAAAGCTAAAGTGTCAGAAAGATTCTGATTTTCACTCTACCTTTTCTGTATAAACATGCTAATCAGTGATTAGTTTTCATGTTTATACTTTATTTATTTATTTATTTATTTATTTATTTATTTATTTTTTTTCAGTAAAATGACTTCAGAAAATTCAATTAAGTTGATGAAGAAGACAGATTCTTCTTCATTAACTTCACATCACTGTTTTCCTGGAACTTCTTGACAAATTCTTCTCTTGAAAGTGGCTTATGATACAGCTTCAATCTATGACCATTCACAAGAAAAGTGACCTCTTCTTCATCTATTGTCCTGATTTTTATTGCTCCATTGTCAAAAAATTTCACAATTTCATATGGCCCAAGCCAATGTGTTTGGAATTTACCTTGAAAATCTTTGAACTTTGAATCAAACAAAGAGAGCCAGGTCACCTTTTTTAGACTTCTTTTTTCCTTGATGTACTTATCATGCCATCTAGTCCTTCTTCTTGGACTATACTTGGTTTCTGAGCTGCATCTTATGCGATCTCATCCGATTCACATTAATCTGCTCCAATCCTATGCTTTTGTGCCTGTTAGATCAAGTCCCTGTTGAAGCCCCTTACGTTTACAGTTTGAATCTGGAACTCTATGGGAAAAAAAACTTGCTTTCCATAAACAAGTTCATAAGGAGTATGGCATGTTCTGCTCCTCCATGTAGTTCTATAGGCCCACAAGGCTTCAGGAAGCCTATCTTCCCAATCTCTTCTATGCAAATGAACAGTCTTCGTTAGGATCCCTTCAATGACCTTATTAGTAGATTCCACTTGACCATTTTCTTACCGATGATAAGGAGTAGATTTTTTGTGTCTAATTTTGTACCTCTGCATCATTTGTTCCACCAACCTTGATGTGAATGAGGTGTGATACGCAACAATTACACTTGGTTTCCAAAACGATTAAAAATATCACTCAAAAGATTAACTACGGATAAGCGATGTAAAAAATAATGGCTTAAACTCCCCATTGATATGTATAATTAAATGTGACTAATATATATTTCTTTTTTCTTGATGGAGGACTAATAGGTCCTACAAAATCTAAAGCCCATTTTTCAAAAGGTTCAATATGTACCTGAGGCTGCAATGGCATCTCAACTGAAGGAGAAGGTTTCCCTACCCTTTGGAAACTGTCACACCTTTTGACATACTCTTTAGCATATTTAAAAAGGGATGGCCAATAATATCCTAAATGAAGAATCTTATAAGCTGTCCTTTTATCAGCAAAGTGTCTGCCACAAGGTTCATCATGACATGCTTTGAGGATCTCAGGCATCTCATCTTCCCGAACACATCTCCTAATGATAAAATCTGGACCTTCATTAGAAACCCATGAATATTTTGCACTGTTATAAATGATTTTTCTTTTATCTCTTGCATTCATTATTGAAGGAAATTTCCCTGAAACTAAATAATTAGAAATGTCAGCAAACCAAGGAGTTTGGGTAGAAATTGCAAAAAGATATTCATCAGGAAATTGATCTTCAACTGGGGTGTCATCTTTGATGTTTTGGAGTCTAGATAGGAAATCAGCTACTGTGTTTTGTTTTCCAAGCCTATCTAGAATGGTAATGTTGAATTCTTGTAAAAGCAATAACCATCTTATGACTCTGCCATTAGTAATTGGTTTGTTCATTAGATATCTAATTGCAGAGTGATCTGTGTGAACAA
Source organism: Pinus albicaulis (assembly GCA_034641835.2). Classification (NCBI taxonomy): domain Eukaryota; kingdom Viridiplantae; phylum Streptophyta; class Pinopsida; order Pinales; family Pinaceae; genus Pinus; species Pinus albicaulis. Next base: position 533,446,905 of record CM076581.1, on the reverse strand, counting down.
AGTTTCATAGCCTGTTATATAGTTTCTGAATTTGTTTATGGCATGAACAACAGCTAAAAACTCTTTTTCAGTTACAATATAGTTTAACTCTGAAGGAGTCAAATTTTTACTGGTATAGTAGATGACATAAGGAATCAGGTCTTTTTGTCCCAATACTGCTCCTAGAGCTGTATACGAAGACATCTGTTGAAATATGAAAAGGTAACTTCTGAGTTAGGTCCCCTTAAAATAGGTGCTTCAAAATTTTTTTGTTTTCGAGGTCTCAAAGGCATTTTGACAATCGGAACTCCATTGAATTCACAGGTCTTTGGTAAGTAATTTGAAGAGTGGAGATGTTATCTTGGTGAAGTTTTCTATAAATCTTCGATAATATCCTATAAATCCTAGAAAACTCCTAACATATTTTTGACAACTTGGAATAGATAAGTTAGAGATGACTTCAACTTTTGACTCATCAACTCTAATCCCATCCCATGAAATGTGATGTCCTAAAACAATTCCTTCAGTAAACATCATAAAACACTTCTCATGACTAAGTGAAATATTTGCTTCTTTACATATTTTTAAAAAAATTTCCAAGTTTGCTAAGGCTTCTTCAAATGTGTTTCCATAAACTGTGAAATCATCCATATATACCTCTACACAATCATGTATTAGATCTGAAAAGATCCCTAATACTGCCCTTTGAAATGTTGCAGGTGCATTGCATAATCCAAATGGCAATACTCGTTAAGAATAGGTACCCCAAGGACAGGTAAATGTGGTTTTGTCTTGATCCTCAAGTGCTACTTGAATTTGATTATAACCAATAAACCCATCTAGAAATGAGAAGTACTTTTTGCCAGCTAAGGTATCTAACACCTGATCTATGAAAGGTAGGGGAAAATTATCTTTAAGAGTAGCTTTGTTTAATTCTCGGTAGTCAATACATACCCTCCATTTACCATTTTTATTTGGCACAATTACCAAAGGAGAAACCCACTGACTATCTGAAATAGGATAGATAAAGTTGAGATTCAACAATTTCTGCAATTCTTCTTTAACAATCTCCCTAAGATTTGGATTCATCCGTCTTTGAGGTTGTCTGATTGGTTTAAAATTTTCCTCTATTTAGATGTGATGAGTGAGGGTCTTGGGGCTTATCCCTTTCATATCAGTGTACTCCCATGCATATGGAGAAGAATGTCTCTGTAAGATCTTGACTAGCTCTTCTTGTTGAGATTTTTCTAGGTTCTTGTTTATGTTTAAAGTTTTGCCTGAAAATATCTCAATTATAGAGCTGCCAAATTTATCCATAGAATAAAGAGACATCTGTCTTGATGACAAAAACTCGATGTTGGATTCTTCTTGAAATTTTTCATGTTTGTATTCCGAAGAGGATTCAAAGTTTTCTAAAGTATTCAGAATTTGACTATCTTCACTAATTTTTGAAATTGTGAGGAGAGTGTGTAAGTCTTCTTCATCCTCTATCCATTGAGTATTATCTAAATCTATAATTGTCCTTGTTGGAGGATACAAAGTGAATTTCTTAGTTGAAATACCATCAGAGATATACATATCACCGGATCTACAACTAATGAAAGCATCAGCTGTAGCTAACCAAGGTCTTCCTAATATAATAGGATGCCCTCCTAGATTATTCTTAGGAGTTAGGATCATGAAATCCACAGGGTACTCCGAAGAATCTAGAGACACTGGAATATCTTCTATTACCCCATCAGGTTTGATCACAGATCTCTCTGCTAGTTGTAATAATGTGGGTGTAAAAAGAAGATTAGGAAGTTTCAGTTTATCCATGATTTGTCTACTCATGATATTGAATGCTGCCCCTAAATCAATGAGTGTGTTTTGGATCTCTATTCCATTGATGTGAATTTTAACAACTGGATTTCCTGGGTCTAGATAATTTGGAATAGCAATCTTACCCATCATGATGTCTGCTATTTTTCCTGCCAGTTGAATTTTCTTTGTCTCTCTTATTATTTTTCTTGTTTTCTTCATGCTCAACTCCTTTATTATCTTTGCTAAAATTGGAATTTCATTGATAGCTTGTAATAATGGAATCTTGATGCAAACATTTCTCAGCTCATCTAGGAAATCATAATTAGGCACCATAATTTGTTTTTCTACACCCCTATCAATTTGTAATCTTTCTGGAAAGGGAGTTGTAGAAGTGGATGTTGATGGCTGCTCTAATATAGGAGTTGAAATTATTGGTTCTTTTTGTTTTAGTTTTTCAATGTTTGGGTCCTGAAAAGATGTGTCTTCTTCAAGAATTTTATTTTCCCATAGAGAATCTTCCTCAGAGTTGTCTTGTTCTTGTATGATCACAGAAGGTTTCCTCTTTTCAAGTATTCTACCAGACCTAAGTTGAACATCACTAAGGTCTAGAGGAGTGATTAAATAGATTGGAAATTGTTGTCCTTCTATCATGTATGTATTCTGAGGATTTTTATTTTTGGGGTTTGGTGTGGGTTGAGCAGGCAACTGATTTGATTTATGAGGAAATGGTAATGGAAGTGGTTGATTTTGATTTTGTGGTTTCTGAGGATTCTGTTGAGGATTTTGTTGAGGACTTTGAGGAGAAAAATGTAGGTATGGTGGATAGGATGGTGGATACTGATAGTACTGAGAGTATCTTCCATAGGGATTTTGTGCTCCTTGTGCCCAAGCTTGAGATTGATTTTGAAATTGGGGCCAAGGTTGATGCCAAGAATTCAAATTTGGTGGAGGTTGGTTATACATTTGATCATGGAATCCTTGTGTTTGAGGTCCTTGCCAAGGCCTTCTAGAGACAAAATTGAGAGATTCTGTGGAATTTGTAGGAGTTTCCTCTTGAAAGACGGCCTCCTGGAGACAAAATTGAGAGATTCTGTGGAACTTGTAGGAGTATCTTCTTGAAAGACAGCTTTAAGACCAGGAAGTGAAGGAAAACTCTTGGTCTCATGTTTTTCTAAACAAATTACACAAGTCTCCACAAATTTGGCATCCAAAGGGCACTCTCTCAGGGCATGTTTCTTTCTACATTTGGGACAAAAGATTGCTAAGGCATCAAATTCAGCTTTTTGCTTGTTTTGTAACTTAAGGGTGTCTATTTGTTCACTAAGACTCCCCAAGATATCAGATTTGAACTCATCAAGTGTATGTCCTATTTCTTCCCTACTTACTATCCCAGAAGCAGACTTACTTGCCCTTGCAAGAGCAGGGTCCCTTGGTCCTTTTACAGTTTTAGATTTCCCTCTTGAAAGTTTGATACATAATTCAGCTATTTCAGGTAATGTGAGCTGAGATATATCCCCTTTTCCCATCATGTTAATGATATCTAACCATGCATCCCTAATTGTCTTCAACAAGAGAGCTTTCAAAGTGTCTTGGTCTAGGTTTTCCATTTTTGCTCTTTTGATGTTGTAGTTAAATCTCTCCAACAAATCTTCCAGATTTTCATATTCTTTTTGTAGCATTTTAAACACTTCCTCCTTATGGTTGACTGGCATACAGTAATCCAAATACCTCTCTAGAAATTCTTGTTTCATGTCTTCCCATGTCCTAATAGAACTGTTGATCAAACTCATAAACCACTTCAATGCTGCTCCTTTCAATGTTGAAGGAAATAATTTAAGTTTTTGAGCATCTTGTAAGTAGTCATAGGTTCTACATAGGACTTCAAATTCAAATAGGAAGGTTTCAGGATCTTCAGTTTTAAGTCCATAAAAGTTTGGAAGGACGGAGGGTGAAATGTTTTTCATAGTTGTATTGGTTTCTTCATCTACTATAGGAAACCCAAAAGAGCTTCCCATTTCTCTTCTACCTCTTCCTCTGCCTCCTTCTCCTTCTGCACCTCTACCTCCTTCTCCTCTACCTCTACCTCTACCCCCTCCAAATAATGTGTGTTCTCCATTAGAAACTCCTCCTCCCCCTTCTTCTGCCATAGTTGATTCTTTTGTAGAAGTTGAAAAGTTTATGTCCCTAGCAGGGGTTCCTGAATCTTCTTCTAAGACAGGCTCAGTGGGTAAAGTAGAAGGTCTTTCTAATGGAATATCTGATCTTAAGTTCTCTGGAAGTCTAGGATCAGTAAAGGATGGAATGTGGGTTTGAGTTGGAGGTGTGCTGGCTCTAGGTCTTGGTGAAACAAGTGGTGTTCTAGGAATCAAGCCTCTGCTTCTTATGAATGTACCCCTTGAGTCTCTTTCTCTACGCATATCATTTTTTTTGGGTGGTAAGAAACAAGGCTACCTAGTTACACTTCCCTGGCAACGGCGCCAAAATGTTGTGCTCAACTTAGTGTTCCTAAATTGAGGTCATTAATTGTCAACCAGGGCTAGTAAACTGCTGAAGTGAGGTGCACCATATGTGCCTAGGTATTTTTTTCTCACTACGTTGTGTTTAGTGTTTTTCTGATGTTTTTGGTTTTATGGTTTTATGTTAAAAAGGAAAGCACTAAATGTTGATGAAGGACAGTTGTTGGACACACTAAAAACAAAGCAAAACCTATTCTAAACTGTGTAAGGAACTAAAGAGCAGAAAATTCAAAGTTTGATAAGGACTCATAGCAAGGAACTAAATCACAACATGAACTCAATAACTCATAACATAAACCCATCCAATTCATTCATTAGAAATATGTTGGAATAGCTTAAGAAAAGGAGAAGTTTAGTGAAAATGAGGTTCTTCTAAGTAAACAATCATCTTACAATATTACAAAGAATCTCATCCATGGCTAGAAGTTTATTGGAACACAATTGAAAGAGATTATTTGTAGCACAATAATATTTTCACTCTACATTAACTTATAATGCTAAGATTAATTCATTCTGCAGCTTAACTTGTCACTACTAAGCCTCATCTGAAAGTTAGAGATTTTCTATAATAGTTTTGGAAAAAGGCTTATTTGTGAAATTGCAAAAGGTTGCAGAACAATCAAGACCTTAAACTGATATCACTAATTCATTCCTGTCCATTTGATGATGCATTAATAGAAAGTCAGAACAAGATTAGTTTGTAAATGATGAAGGTCTTGAAATTTAATGTTGACAATGAATACAACCTAAAGAACAATGGATAACACTGAACTAGAATGCAATTTATCCAACTTGAAACACAGTGACCAAAAGTAAACTAAAATGCCATTAACCTAACTTGAAATACAGTAAACAAAGTTGAACTAGGATGCCACTAATCTGACTTGAAATGTAGTGAACTAAAACTGAACTAGAGTGCCATTATCAAACTTGAAATACAGTGACAGAATTAAACTAGAATGACATCTACCTCCGGAGTACTACAACTAGACTAAAGATGCAACTAATCACTAAAATGTTTCAGCTCTATCTCATTCAAAATTAGTGGTATTTTGGAATAGTTTGTAGAACAGGACTGGCTGCAACATGTTATATAAATGAGCATGAAAGCATACAATTCAACAAAACACAACAAAGCTCTAAAACACCACAGCTATGTCTCATCCGAAGTTAGTGATATTTTGGAAGAGTTTATAAGATCATGACTAGCTGTAACAACTGATGTAATTGAGCACAAGAACGTAAAACTCACTCCTAAAATACTACAGTTAAACCTCATTCGACATTAGTGATATTTTGGAATAATACGTAGGAACGAGACTAAACTGTAGCATCTAATGCAAATGAATATAAAACGCAAAGTTCAGAAAGTCAATTAAAATAGGAATGAAACGAGGCTAAATTACTTATCTAAATTATATGAACAAAGCTCCTCAGGTAGCAGGGGCCCTCTACCACCAGAGTTGCACGCAAATCTACTCAAGATTGACTCAGCTCATGCAATAAAATGATGCTTCTTTCATTAAAGGAGAAATTCTTCAAAACAGAGTATCACGGTTCTCTGAGATCTAGCAACAAAAACAAAATCTAACCAACAGTTTCTCGGTCTCCCGAGTCATATTTATAATGAAATTACATAACTACTCTTGAGAAAAATAGGGATAAGTGTCTTTCCCACTTCTAATCAAATTAAAATTCTTATTAACAGTCTTGTACTTTACTGCGGACATCTGTAGAGTCCATGTTTTGATAGGAAACTGCTTCTCTTCTATGTGCATAACCGCTTTGATACTTTAACTCAGACTTCGTGGGGAGCAAGAGATGATGGGGAGGTGTTGTGGATTTCACCCATATTCCTTTTTCTTTGCAGTGACACCTGGAACCTACATAAACATGAGGATGGCTGCAGAACAGATGACTGGCTACGGAATGCCTGTATTCTGTAGCCGATTCTTAGTCAAAATTACTACACCAACAAAATCATAAAAACATAGCAAGTTAGTCATTATATAAATTCTTAAAGAAATTTTAATTAATCCTATTGATTATTTAAGCCTATAATTGATGAGGGACAAAGAAAATGAAGTGGAATGTGGTCAAAGAGAAGAACACCTTTGGGGCTCAACACCACTCTCAGATAGTAAACGACCTGAAAGATTTCAAGCAAGGACCGTCTGAGTCCGTATGGGAAGCAGATCAATGATTAAAGAAAGTGATCAGAGCAGGAATATTTCAGTATCAGGACAAGCAACACATGGAGTGGTTTATTTCTATGTTGCTGCCCCACCTGCACGTACCTATGGGTCATCAGGCCATTGAAATGAAGGAGAACGCTTTGGAGGTTGCCATGAAACTAGAAGCTGTGCCAAGAGATGACACCTAGTTAGGAGCACAAAAAATACAATTCCAGCTAGAGGCAATGCACTTAGAGATTCAGAATCTGGGCAAGGAGCGAGGGACGGAGGCCAACCCTGAAATATGGTGCATACGATGCAGGGTGAATGGCCACACCAAAGATAACTGTCTGCTGTTTGCAGACTACATGCACACTGAGGGAATCAACCCGTTGCGCCCTAGGGAAGTTGCAGGACCAAGTGGGCCGACACTATGGTGCGATGACTGTCGCATTGCGGAGCTACATGATACAAACCACTGCCCCCGCCTTGCCACATACATCCCATAAGTAAAATAACAATGGTGTACGTTTTGTTGGTCTATAGGACATGATGAACATAACTGTCGAAGTATGATCTGATGATCGACTGGGGAAACCTATATAGGGTACAGTTGGACCCCTCATAAACTAGATCCCCCACTGGTATAGGAGGTTCCCTAGTCAGGGGAATGGGAGGGGGATGAGGGGGAAGCGCAGGCAGGGGTAGAGGCCAACTGATATGCTATAACTGTTGGGAATTATGTCACTTTGCGAGGGATTGCACGAACCCAACTCGGCAATCCTGCAGATATTATAGATAGTTGGACCATGTGATCGAGGAATTCCCAATTCATATGGCCAAGGTGCAGGAAAATAAACAGACTCCTACATAGAATATACAATGGGTTAAGGCAGAACCTTGTGAAGAGGGGTTGAGCATTAATGTGATAACATGCAGCGGTATGGCCACCGGGGGGTCAGTGGAAAAAGCTGAAACAGAGTCTCTGGTCCATAAATAAGCTACTAAATAAGAAGGCGTGGGCTTATAGAAGGAGAAGGAGACCTTTGACGTAGCTCAAAAATACTGTGCTCAACACAAAACATCAGCTTTAAACAGTAGAATTGAAGATGAGGTCAAACCATTCCTGCAGGCATGCATGAAGTTGTCGTGCAATCAGCGAGCTGTAGAAAACCTCCAAGCCCTATGTGACGGTTGTGCAGGGAAGGAAGACCCAGTCATGGAGATTAAGGATGTGCACAAAATTTATGAGCAGAAGAGATGTACCAGCCGAGAGATGCAATTAACTACGCAGATTGGTGATTATGTAATAGACCAGGTGATTCTAGACCTAGGATTAGATGCAAATGTACTACCTAAATAGACTTGGCAACGAATGGGAGAACCTAAATTGGAATGTTCCACTATCCAGCTGTGTATGGATAATCAACAAAAGATCATACCATTGGGAAGATTGTCAAAGATTGTAGTAGATATCTCCGGGGCTAAGGTATGAGCTGACTTTGAAGTCATTCTGATTATAGAAGATGCAGACCCTTACCCAACACTCTTGGGATTGGATTGGGCCATTGATATGGGTGGAATTATCAATTTAAAGAAATGAAGCATGGTGTTTGAAAGAGAGGGAACACGGGTGATTGTACCACTAGACCCTGCAGAAGGAGAAAGGTATACTGAGCCAGCACGAGAGGAAGAAGAGATGGATCACATCTATAAGATAACTGTGAAGGATGAAGACTGGATCAACCCTGCGGCCGACGATATGCCCTACTAGAAGAAGAGCAACGAATGCTTCTCCGACTCCAACGAAGAATTAGAAAATTGGCAAAACCGATTGCAGGAAATCTCTACACTACACTACCTATGAATTACCAGGGACTTTCGGTATATATCTTTCGAGAGGAGTACGAATGTTATAGCATCATTTCTCACTTTGACATGATTCATGATTGCTACATGGCTTTTTGGGCACCCATTCCTACAGACTTGGACAAATTCACTTAAAAACAGTGGAAAATCCCTCATACGCGACTATGCCCATACTTTTCCGCGTGTATACGCGAGTACAGCTAGAATTTTCCGCGTATGCCATTAAAATGATTAAAAAATATATAAAAAATCCCTAATTTCGCGCTGGGTTGATGGTTACTCAGGCAGTTCAACCACCCCAGCCCGTGGCCAACTGTTTCCAACTGCTGAAACTACTTGGAGGGACTATAAAAAGCCCTCATGTGTATGGCCTAAGGGAGAGAGAGAATTATTGATATTATACTCTGTTGGTATTCCCTATCCAAGTCTGATTCCCCGTGCCTCCTGCACTTTCCCGGTTCATTGTAGGAAACCCTTGTTTCCTTGAGATACACATCCCTTTATATGTTATCTCGTATGCACCAGTTTGGAAGGAGTCTTAGCGAGGCAAGGGCTGGACGGATCCGGACGACGGTCTGCGAAGGCCTTGGAAGGATCAGGTGATCTCTCCTCTTGATTACTTTTGTACGTACTATTTATAATACAGAAGTATCATGCTGTTCCAGAAATAAACGTGTTAGTGTATGCTTTAATGTATGAGAATATTTGTTATACAAGCATTCATTATGATTTATTTAATGTTTTATATGAATCTCACTAACATATAGAGTAGAAATATGCTGTACAACTTGTCCTTTGTGTTGGTTTCTTCTTGTATTTCAGGTTAAGGAGGAAGGACGGTTGCAGGGAGTTTGAACTCCACGTGGATCTACTTCAAACGTAGGACCAACGGGTAAACCTCTCATTGTGCTCTATGTAGTTTTTATGAATGTGCATGATCGTGTGGGTCTCTGTTAAGTAGTACGCCCCTGCTCTGTGGAGGTTGAATCCCAACCAACCTCTAGGGTGTTAATTCCCCGAAACAGAACTGGCGACTCCGCTAGGGATCACATTCTTGTGATTCTCCTGTTGGGTTGTTTCAGCTGTTTGGTAGGTTGCCAATAGTTTTTTCTGTCTTTTACAGTCCAGTTTGCTTTCTTGCAGTCAGTCTGAAGTCTTGGTGTCTTTCCCAGACTTGTCTTTTTTGTTTTTCATTATCTTTCTTTGTATACGCTCTTTTGTCTGCACACAGTCGCGTATACACGCGAGTTTGTATAAAGGGACCCGCGTATACGCGAGTTTCCCTTAACACAGACGCGTATACACGCTGGTTGCATAACTGCTAGGTCGCGTATACCTAGGCAGATTTTGAAATTTTAAGATTATGGTGTTTTTGGTCTTTTCTGGCTGTAGAGGCCTGTGTCTGCAAAGTCTCTGTACTTACTGGAGTGTGACCGAAGTGGTTTCAAGTCTTGTTTCTCTTTCGTTTGTTCGAAAACTAATCTTTTTGGCAGAGTGTTCTTGTTGGTGCTGGCACTCCTGGATTGAGTTCCAAGATTGCTTTCTGAGCATTCTTGGCTGTTCTGCTTTATCAGAACAGAGAGCTTCTGCTCACTGACTCGCTCCTATCTTTGTGTTGTGCTTTGCATTGCGTTCTTTGCTTTGTTTTCGATTGGTTTTCTTGAGTTTTCATAGGCTAGGGTTTTGTTGCAATTTTCAAAAGAACTTTTCTTGCTTCTTTGGAGTCTTTTGTTGCGGCAAGTTTGCACTATTTGTCTAGGCTGCTTGGCTGAGTTTTTGGTCTTCCGTTGCTCTTATTGATCTTGCTATCATTAGCTTTATAAGGTTTGGGAGCATAGTTGAATTTTGTACTTGAAATTCGGTCTCGTTTTGGCTTGAATTGGGATAGTTGTGCTTGGTCTTCTTGAGCTCTTGTTTTATAAAACTGAAAAGCCCAAAAAACATTCGTTTTGCTTTTTGTTTTTTGCATTTCAAAAACTCAAAAAACATTTGGTCTTGTTTTTGTTTTTGTTGTTGCGTTTTTCATTTTCGTTTGGCCTTATCTTTTGGAGCTTTAGTGAAGTTTCTTGCTTCTAGTTTTTGGTTTGATTTTGAGGAGAAGTTGTCATTTGATTTCTTTTTCTTGTTGTCAAGTATTTTTTTTGTCTTATACTAAGAGTTCTTGTTTCAAGAATTGGCTTTCTGGACAACAAAAGATGAGTTAAAACTGAAGGAGCTTTTTGGGAAATTTCACCTTGTTTCAAGGGACTTTTTGCATCTTAGAATTTACATGCTAGTAGTCATTTGCATTAGGTGCATTGAATCATTTAGTTAGCTTCTTAGTTTTTGTGAGTGTGAGTTTGTAATTCGAAAAGAAAAATACATTTTTTAGTCTCGTAGAACTTATATAGAAATTGCTCTTCATCGAAAGACAAAGAACTGCATGTGCATGTAGTCAGGTTTTTATTAATTTCTTTTGCGTCAAAACACCATTGGTTTCATCTCCATATCCTTGTGACTTAATATAACAGCCCTTAAAATAAGCGATTTAATCTAAAATCAACTAGCAAGTTTTTCTAAGTGTCAATCACCAACTAGCTAGGTTGAAGGGCCTTGGAATAGGTGAGTGGAGAGTTAACTCTCCAAGGCCGCTCAAACAAACATAGAAGTTGATTAGTTGAGCGAAATCCAACTCCGTGAGGTGGACTGGGAAAGCTCTCATCCGAGAGTCAAGCGCGAGGGGAAGTGAAGGTTAAGAAGAGGGATACCCCCCCTCCGATTAGCTGAATCTAACCTCAAGACCGTTCCGCCCAGCTTCTGATACGGATTGGTGTCCATAGTTGATGTTCCTAGGTTCCACATAGGTGACTGCGGGGGGGAATACCCGTGGTACCTGAGGCAGACGTCGCATCACTTCCAGCAGTACTTCTGGGGGGTGCCCTTGCGAAGCTTGGGTGCTTGAGCCGGCAAAGGCTGTTGTTAGGAGGTCGGCGTAACTGCTTCTGATACCTTCGCTAGTTATTCTGGGCCCTAATCATCCCAGACTGCTTTCGGAAGGCCCTATACTTCGCTTTCCTGTATTTTGGTGTCCGGTCCTCATCACCCGGAGCGGAAATACTTGGAGGCTGTTTGCTTGCTGTTTCTCGGGGATTTTGATTTTAGTGAGTGCTCTTTGCTCCTAGCTTGCCTAGCTTTTCACTTTTCTTGAGTCTAATATAATAAATCTGTAAAAGTGGCTGATCAAGCGCCTCGACGTTCGAGGAGAATCCGGGGGTTATCTCCCGAGAGTGCAGAGCCTTCTTCGAGAAGGCATAGGAGCGATTTAGCAGGTGGTTACCACCCTGTGGAGTCTGACGCTGTGGAGAGAGATCCTCCACCAAGGTCTGAAGGTTTCGTAGCTGATTCCGGTGTCGGTTCCGAGAGGAGCGTTCCGCTCACCTCGCAAGTGTTGTTTCCTCAGGAAGAAGATTTTCAGATAGAAGATATACCTGAGCCTCTTGCTACAGGTCCATCTCCTCTTCCTCATGATCATCCGTTTGTTATTCAGTACGTCAGACCGGAGTCTGAGAGACCGCCGGATCTTCCATATCTTTCTTATCTTTCGATGGCCACGACTGGGAACGCGGCTTCTACCGTGAGTGCTGCGGGCATTCAGACCCCTGCTTCTGTCGAGGCAGGGGGCACTCTAGCTCTATCTTCGATTGCTTCTAGCACTGCTATGTTTGGCTCTGGGTTCACCCAAGCATATGCTTCTCAATCTGGTCCCTTCGTTTCAGGGATGTCCATTGCTGGAAATCCCTCTTTTTCCTTTACCGCCGGTGCAACTGGATCTACACCCATGTCTAACATGGCTAGTGGATCGGCTTCGTTTCAGGGTTTCCCCTTTGGGACTGGGCATATTCCCAGTCCCAATCCTTCTTTAGGGTCGTTTCCTTTTACGTCCCAGACCCAGAGTTTCAACCCTTGGGCTCAGGGGCCAAGTTCGACTGCTTTTATGGGATGGAATCCTATGTTTGCAACGTCGGGGGCAGGGAATCAGTTCATCGCGAGTCATCAAGGGAATGCTTCTTTCCATGCATCGAGTGCTTATCAGTATTTTTCTCCTTTGTCTAATGCATGGAACCCCTATCAGGGGCTTTCCTCTTCAGTCAATACTTCAGCGGGGGGAACTAGTCTGGGTTTTGGTAACTCAGCGTGGGGAGGAGGTTCTTCTCCGTTTTCTACGGGTCCTTTCTGGCAGCCTGGTGCCTCATCAAATCCAGGCTATTCTTTTTAGAATGTTGGAAATCCATCCCATCAAGGATGGAATTCTCAGGCTCCGCCTCGATTACCATTTCTGGCGACGTTAAACTTGCCAGACTTGTCGAAGTTAACTAATGACCTGATTCGGTATAGTCCGGGGTGGCCTCCGGTTCCAACCAAACTTCCTTCAGACATTCCTAAGTTTGAAGGTAAGAATGGTGAAGATCCGGCAGACCACATCACCACTTTCCACTTATGGTGCTCTTCAAACTCTCTGATCGACGACTCGATTAGATTGAGATTATTTCAGCGCACCTTAACTGGAAATGCCGCAAAATGGTATATAGAGCTCATTGGGGGCAGTTTCGCCACATTTGGAGAACTGGCTATCACTTTTCTGAACCATTTTCAGTTGCCTGTCAGATATGAAGCTGGGACCGAACTCCTGGCTAATTTTAAGCAGGATGAGGCAACTCACATTTCTGATCACATTCAGGAATGGAGGAGAAGGAAGAGGCTTATCAAAGCCCATATTCTAGGTGAGTTCCTTCTCGAGTGGTTTTTGAAATCGCTTCAGTCAGACATTTCAAAGGATGTATCCCTATCTGGGGTATTTTCCGAGGAGCAGGCCATTTTTAGGGCCCAACAGTTAGAACTGATCTATTCTCAGTCTGGGGTACTTTATAAGTATTTTCCCAATGCTCCTCGCTCCAAGTTGGATTTATCGAAACCCAAACCTGGTCCGCATGGTGACGGGCTTGTCGGATCGGTCAATAGTAGTGCAGCCAGCCTGCTTTCTCAATTGCAGCAGTTGTCTTTACAATCTGCTCCTTCTGGTCAGGTTGTGCCTGCTGATTCATCACCTTCCCAGTCCTTGTCCATAAATGCTGTCCAATCTTCTGAACCCAAAGGAAATCAACAATCCGATGGGAAGAAGAAGGGACGTAATAACAAGAAGAAGGGAAAAAATGGGAAGGGCAATGCAAATAAAACCAACGAGCGTGTTGGTGAGGGCCAAAAGGAGAAAAAGAAAGTGAAGTTTCCATGCAAGCTTTGTGCTGGAGACCATCTCACACACCTTTGCCCGAAAATTTAGGATGCTCAGCACCTGTTATCTCAGCAGGGTTCTTCTAGTTCCCAGGTTGTGCTAACAAACCCTTTTCCCCAAGGGCAGCAATTAATTGCTGGCGCGAATCAAAATCCTGGGGCTTCCTCTGGAGGTGCTCAGGAAGGGGAAGTTCCATCGAATATCTTTATGATGAGTGCTCACGTGGATGTCACTACGAGATCCCGTGATTATGGCGGAGAGGAATCTTCGAAAGCTAAGGAAGTTCCTGATGCTACTGAGCCGCTTCACATCACGAAGCCAACTGTTGAGTCTATGCCTCGGATACCGAAGGCATCCTCTAAGCGGTCAACGATTAATCCGAACGCAAGGGCTGCCCAGAACTACTCGATTGTAGAAGATCTAGCGCAGAGTCCTTGTGCTATGTCAGCTTTAGAGGTACTCCAGTCTTGTCCGGCTCAGCGCAGTGCTTTGCTCGCTGCCATTGGGGCTATTGATCCAAAAAATTCTCTTCTGATTACCTTTGATATGAATAATTTTAAGAAGAGACTTCCTCATCATATGGCCTTCCATATTAAATCATCGTATCGGAAGACTAATATCTTTCGCACGGTTGTTGATGAGGGTGCTTCTACTTGCGTGATGTCTCTCGCATGTTGGAAGACACTTGGATCTCCAAAAGCTGCTCCGTCTAGCACTGTTCTTACTGCATTCGATGGTCATTCTCACAGACCCCATGGTATTGTCCTGGCTTTGCCCATCTGTGTTGGGGGAAAAACCGTTAACATAGAGGTTGAGGTAGTAGATGCAGCCTTGGACTACAACCTTCTGCTGGGGAGGAACTGGATATATGAGATGGATGCCATTGCATCCTCATTGTTTCGAATTGTATGTTTTCCCCACGAAGGGAGGATAGTCACGGTGGATCAACTGGACTGTCCTCCTGTAGACCTGGATGCGCCTCCTGACTCATCTGTGCCTAAGTTGGATAATACTAAGGCGCCTGTCGAGAATCTGGGAGTTGGAATGTATTCTTCCCTGATGGGTTCCTTTGATCTTCCTCCTCCTAAAGTGTCTATTAATGCTATTTCATCCTCCAAGGCTCCCCTTCGAAGAGAGTTATTTCGAACTCATTATTTTTCGGACCCTTGGACCTTACCTTCTCCAACGGCCACATTGGAAGAAGGGCAAGTGGGTGGAATGGCATTCCCGATTTCTGCAGCTGAGATTGCATATCAGTCTGTTGTTGACACTGCAGAGTCTGATCCAGCTCCTCTTTCGCCGGGAGAGTTGGATGGTGATGTGGCTCCGGCTTGGACGCTTACTTCTTCTTCTGCCCAGGATTGTCTAGATACCACTCTTCCATCTGAAGAGGCCATCCTGGAAGCGATGACGGGTATAGATAGACCGTGGGATGATTTGCATCATCGGTCTTACTTCCTACCTGACTTGAGCGAAGTCGAAACAAGTTTTCCAAGTCCTCAGTCTCCTGGATCTGTTCACCCAGTCTTGAGCCCCTTAGCACCAGCACAGGTTTATGCTGAAGGGAACATGGTTGTGATCTCTCCTACTATCCCGGTGAACATCTCCAGGAATCCCAATATTGTCGAGAATGTCTTCATTGGAGCTGAATGTTCCCATGAAGAGGTTCAAATCTATACCGAGCTCTTCAAAGAGTATAGGGATGTTTTTGCTTGGTATTATGAGGAAATGCCTGGCATAGACCCATCTATCGTCCAGCATGAGATCAAGACGTATGAAAACGCTAAGCCGGTCAGGAAAAAACTTCATCCGGTTAATCCTAGGAAGGCAACAGCCATCAAAGCTGAAGTTGAAAAGCTGCTTAAGGCGGGATTCATTTTCCCAGTTCCTCTGACTGAATGGGTTTCAAACCCCGTTCCGGTAGATAAAAAGCAAGGAACGATTCGAGTGTGCATCGATTTCAGAGACTTGAATAAGGCGTGTCCTAAGGATAATTACCCCACACCGTTCATTGATCAGATTATTGACGAGTGTGCCGGTAACGAGATTTTCTCCTTCATGGACGGTTTCTCTGGGTATAATCAAATTACTATCCGTCCAGAAGATCAACATAAGACCGCATTTATTTGTCCCTGGGGTACGTTTTCATATAAGAAAATGCCTTTTGGTCTTAAAAATGCTGGAGCTACTTTTCAGCGGGCCATGTCTTACACCTTCCACGACATCAAGAAAATCATCGAGGCATACTTAGATGATCTAGCTGCTCATTCTCGAAAGAGGATGGATCATCCAGGTCACCTCCGACAAATATTCGAGAGATGTCATTTTTATAAAATTCGTTTGAATCCGAACAAGTGCGTTTTCGCGGTAACATCCGGTCGGCTGTTGGGATTTATCGTGTCTAGGGAAGGGATAAGGGTAGATCCCTTCAAGGTTGAGGCAATACTTCGGTTGCCTCCCCCGTCTTCAATCCCTCAGCTTCAAAGTCTCCAAGGGAAGTCTAATTTTCTTCGGAGGTTTATCGTTAACTATGCTGAGATTACAAAGGGATATATGAGGCTGTTGAAGAAAGGAGTTCCTTTTCTTTGGGACGACTACGCTCAACGCTCATTCGATGCCTTGAAAAAGGCATTGACCTCTGCTCCTTTACTGAGTCCACCCAATTATAGCAGAGATTTTCTTTTGTATCTGGCTACAGCAGAATCTACCATTGGTATGGTTATGGTTCAGGAGGATGATGCTCTTATTGAGCATGTTATTTACTACCTTAGTCGAGGACTGGTAGGACCTGAACTGCGATACACCCCGATAGAAAAATTAGCCTTAGCAGCAGTCCATGCTGTGCAGCGACTCCGACATTACATTATTCTTCGCAAAACTTATGTCTTGGCAGCTGCCAATCCATTTCAGTTTGTCCTCAGCAGGCGAGTGATTGGGGGCAAATATAATAGATGGATTGTGATATTACGGGAATTCGATCTAGAGTTCATGTCTGCCAAATCCAAGAAGTCATTAGTCTTTGCGGAATTGATCTCCGAGTTGCCTTGTGGTGAGGAGATGATCTATGATGAGTCCTTTCCGGACGAACACTTGTTTTAAATCTCTCCACAAGATCCTTGGTATGGGGATATCATTGTGTATCTCCAGACTGCGAAGTTTCCCTCTTCTTTTTCGAAAGATGAGCGTCGTAAGCTGCGTCACTTAGCCAAAAGTTATCTGATTATTGGTGATGCTTTATACCGTCGAGGGGTTGATTCAATCCTAAGACGCTGCTTAACTTTCGAAGAAGCTGAGGCTGTGCTCAATGATTCTCACGGTGGAGCTTGTGGGGGTCATTTATCAGGGCTTGCTACAGCCCAAAAGATTTTGCGTGCTGGCTACTTCTGGCCCTTGATTTTGAAAGATTGTATTGAATCGGTCAAGAAGTGTCATCCTTGTCAGGTGTATACTCGAAAAATGCGCGCTCATCCAGCTCCGCTTTTTCCAGTCGTTACTGTCGGACCCTTTACAAAGTGGGGTATGGATTATACTACTTGTAACCCGCCTTCGGAAAAAGGTCACAAGTACATTATCGTAGCGGTAGACTACTTTACGAAGTGGGTCGAAGCTATGCCTACTTTTGGGAACGATGGTGAGACTGCAGCTCTTTTCTTCTTCAACCAAGTTATCGCTCGTTTCTGTATACCTAGAGAGATTGTCACTGACCATGGCAGTCACTTTCAGAATAGTATGATGGCTGAGTTGGCTCTCAAATTGGGTTTCCGGCAGGAGCATTCATCTCCATATTATCCTCGGGCCAATGGGCAAGTGGAAGCCGTGAATAAATCCTTGAAGACAATTCTTCAACGGACAATTGATAAACATAGATCCAACTGGCACATTATGCTATATCCTGCACTCTGGGCATACAGGACGTCAGTTAAAACTGCAACTGGCTTTACTCCGTTTCAGTTAGTCCACGAGGTGGAATCCGTATTTCCCATTGAATGCGAGATTCCTTCCCTTAAATTAGCTGTTGAGCTTCTTCCTGACACTTCTAGTCTGGCAGAGCGGCTTCTTCATCTGGAACATCTTGATGAGCAGCGTCGAGATGCCGCCACGTTGAACGAAGCGCATAAAAACCGAGTTAAATCTCAGTACGATAAGGCAGTTAAGCCTAGGATCTTTTCCGAAGGTGACCTTGTTTTGGTCTATGCCCAAGAAAAAGATGCCTTGGGGGCAGGAAAGTTTAAGTCGATGTGGTATGGCCCCTATATCGTTAAGAAGGTCCTTAAGAAAGGAGCGTATACCTTGGTTGACTTTGAAGGGAATGAGTTGCCGGAGCCCCGAAATGGGCTCTATCTGAAGAAGTATTATGCCTAGGCTTTGGCCTGGCATTTTGCTTTGTATATAGTAGTTTTTGCTTTGTACATATCTGTTTGATTTTCGATTTTTGATGAGATGGTGATGTTTTTGATCTGCTTTGGTAGGTTGTGTTGATGTCATGAGTCATTTTGGTTTCGTCGATGGTGCTAGTAGACACACCCGGAACTTAGCTTCCGCGGCTTGGGTGCTTCATTATCCTTCCGGTCAGCTGTTGGTATCAAGAGGGGTCTGCATTGGTCCTGCTTCCAATAACGTAGCAGAATACACTGCAGTCATTCATCTACTCTCGGAGGCAATATCCTTGGGTGTTGATTCGTTGGTAGTTCTCTTGGACTCCCAGCTGGTGGTGTCGCAGTTGAACAACACTTATCGGGTATGAGATCCAATTTTATTACGATTGTTCTTGAGGGTACGTTTGTTACAAAGGTCATTTCAATTTTTAACATTCATTCATATTCCTCGAGCTGACAATTGGTTTGCTGACTCATTGGCTAATCAAGCTTTAGATTGGCATATTAATCATTCAATACAATAAATTTTAATCATCAAAAACATCATACATTTGATACATTTATCACATCACATCAAATATCGCTGTATATATCATCGGAGTGTCAAAAAAACTTTACAAAATTTGGATCCATAAATGCCGTACAAAACTTGGGCTTATGCCCCATCATGTTCAGTATCAAAAAATAATATACAGTCATCTAATATATAAAATCTGTCTACTCCTGAAGACCCTGCCCAGAAGTTGTGTTCCTATAGAACATAACTGCAGTGGCCACACGGCGGAATAGTCTAACCCAGTCACGGGGTACTCCTACAACCCGTCTCTGGACGGCTTCCGGCAAGTCCTCCACGGCAGCCATAGGGATTTGGCGGGTTAATCCCTCCAAGTTTCTCTGCACGGCCTGGAGTGTCCTGTCGGAATCCACTGTCTCCGCCTCACCTCTGCGGCGCTTGTGGCGCGGTAGGCCCTCAGGACGAACTGGTCCAACATCTGAAACATGATCATTTTTGATTGTCAGTCATTATGAATCCAATCCAAAAACATGTTTGTTTTTCATTTTTCATACATAATTGAAAAATCCAAAAAAAATCATATAAGTCAAAAATGTTTGCAAAAACTTACCGACTGCTCCCCATGCTGCGCCAGGTGGAAGTACTAGATCTGGATCTCCTCGGAAATCCATCCCAGCATAGGGATAGTCGTCCACTGCGATGATCTGTTCTCCCCACCATAGGAAGAACTCATCGTCCCACGTGGTTCGGGGTACTTCGCTGCCCCCCAGTCTCTTCATCATGTCTGCCCAACGGGCAATTCTTGGGTCCCGCGGGCTGGTGATAGTCGAGATGACTCTGGGTCTCAAAGCTGGAACTCTCTCGAAGAAGAATGTAGTCAAAATGGTACCATAGCCAAAGTGTTTAGTTTTGGTCTGGCGAATAGAAGTCAGCTGTTGTTTCATATTCAGTAGCAGGGTTGTGCACCAATCATACACATGAACTAAGCACTCTACAGCCATGCTCATGTGCGTCCTGGACGCCTGATGCAGTGAGGCAGATCCTGCCACTCTGCCGATGGTGAACAGGAGGATCTTCATGTGCAAATCCCTGATATCTCTAATAGCAATCTGTGTTCCAACTTTCTTGGAATTATCTACGCAATATATTTGGACATAATCTTCCACAGTTAACCCTCCCAGGGGTTTTCCGTGAAGATCTACTGGGTCTCCCCTCCTGGAGAGTCCAGTGATGAAATATATATCCTCCACTTCTATGCGTAGAGGCATCTGATCAATTATGAAGCAATCTTGATCTGGTTCCCAGTAATTTACGAGCATTTCAAGCAATCGCACATTACTTTTCATATTGGGCATTTTGAAGAATTTCAATAATCCGCAGTTTCGGAGGATATTTTGAGCTACGCGGTCCTGCATGACCTCTTGGTCTACTGCACTATGCTCACGTTCCCTCCAAGAGATAGTCATCCTGAAAAATTTCATCAAAATTTGCATTAGAAACACTTTTTTGAAAATGGACCTGCGCATATGCGACTTTCCCTGTGCACAGTCGCGTGTATACGCGGCTTGCCTTCATTGAACCCGCGTATGCGCAGATACGCATTTTTTTAATAAGGGTTTCAAGGTAAAAAATCACTTAATTTTAGTTTTTAAACGGACAAAATGAATAAACAGGATGATTAAGGAGCCTACCTGAAGTTTCGCTGAATTCCGACGGTCGGTTCTTCCTGATTTGACGAAACAAGTTTTTAGCTCCAGAGCTCTTTTTCCAAATCAGCTACGCAATAATGAACCAAATGAGAGGTAATTTGTGTATTTATGACTAAAAATTGAAAATTTTCGAAAAATTTCCTTATGTTTATTTTTTCGATCTATTCTATGTTGTATAACTCGATTGCTTGGAAGTGCCCAGTTTGGTATATTTTCAGGTACATTTTGACGATTTTGGGGTTTTTCCGGATTTTTGATCCATGATTTTCGACTCTTCACGGCAGGTATATGATCTTCACTGGCATATAGGTTAGGGAATCACTTTCCGTTGCATCTTGCATACTAGCCTCCATACTGATCACTTGCCTTAGGGTCGATCCCATCAGGTCATGAGTATTACACCCATTTCACTCGCCGATTATTTAATCATGACTTGATGGTAGAGCCTTCCTTTACATGGGCTTCTTAGTTAGTTCCTCGCTATCACTTGTTGCCCATGCTGCTTTTTATGTAGGCTCGGGAGTCCTCTTTAGTCCCGCCATGTCTTCTGTGTTGAAGCTTCATTCTTCTCCTTCATCACTTATCATTTTTCTGGCTTATACCTAGAGGCTCCCTGGTGTCGTTAAGTTGTATTACTGCATTGCATATTGGCTACTTGTTTATCCTGGCCTTTAGCCGGCTTCATTTGGACTCGATGTTTAAGCCAACTTTTGACCTTGACTTTATGTACAAGTTAACCATTGCATGCACTTAGCTATCACGACTTGACACCTTTGTACCCATGGATGGAACGTTCCTCTGAGTATCACTGACCAGTTTTCGCCACCTTGCATTGAGCATAGGATTGTTCCAAACCCCGGAACTAGTGCATCTTCTTTCTTGATACTCGTTCTATCCATTGTACCATAGCATTCTTTTATTCTTTTTCAGGCTTATTATGAAAAAGACAAAAAATCAAATATAACAAAAAGAGCGGGAACGGGATGTATCTTCGTTATTTTGATGGCAGTACAGAGTCAGTTTTGTCGCCCTTGAACAAAGCACATATACTTATATATATTTCCTTCATTTGGGATGGTTCTAGTTTGACCTAGGTTCGGCCTTTACCATGTTTCACTTGTCAGTTCTCCCCCGGTTGGTTATCTCTTCCAATCATATGGAGAGTTTGTTTTGCCTCCTGCAAGACGGACTTATACAGTGTCACTTTTTACTGCCATGGTCATCACAGAGTCGTGCTTTTGTTCAAGGGAAGTCTAGCCTGAGTCGGCCATTCTGCGGTGTCTCTTGACTCATTATTCGGTCGGCCTTCCCGGTCTTGTCAGTATCATGTTCTATCACATCAGATGTTTTGATCTTCTGCTCGTGCTGGTTTGAGAAGGTCCCCATTGACTTCTTGCCGGCGGGTTTGTCTCTTATCGACTACGACAAATTGCTCTGAGAGCAAGCCTAGAGCCGCACCTTGGGCCTATTTCCATTATTGATAGGTGACCTCGTGCTCAGAATTTGATCATCATCATGGGTCTTTGACTGAGTGGTTTCCCCTGTGTTCGACGTCAGCACACATTATCACACTTGGGATTCGTGCAGTACCTTGATTTCCATTTGACCCTATCGGTGGATTTCTCACCTTTGTGTCAGCTTTCATTATTGGTTGGTTCAGAGGGTTTCTTCCGTGCACTAGCTTCATCTTGTGCACATCGGAAACGTACTTCGGTTTTGGTTCCGTCACTCTACTTCGTCTGATTCCTTCCAAATCTTGGCCTGCGGGTTACACTCACGCTGGATTGATGTGGGATGCCTTAATGCCTTCCTTCCAGTAGATCTTTTCCCATCGACTCCGACTCATTGCTCTGGGAATAAGGTCTAGAGTCTTTTTGTCAGTACCTTAGGGTTTGCAGTCATCAGTGGCAGACTCTTCGCTATCGATAGTGGGGATTCATCATTGCCTCCTGATTGGTAGATTCTTTCAAGTATTCGACTTCAACTCATTCATTCGCACTTGTCAGATTGTACTGGGGCACCTTGACACTCATTATCATTATCGGTGGGTTGTCTCGCGTTGGTTAACGGGATACATCAATGCCCGGTAATCCAACGATTTCTCACATGGTCGACTTCAGCTCATTTATTCCCATTGTGTAGAATTGTGCCATTGTGATCGGTGAAGACCTCGGGTTGTATCAGCATTTCTCGGTTCACTGTTGACAGTCCTTTCAGTTTCTGCCAGTGTTGCCGTCCACCCTTATATGTTGCAGTTCAGCACAGCAGCATCTTATATGTTGGTCCCCGAGTTGCGTGATTGTACCGTTTTATCCACCTCTTATGATCCGGTACTTGGAGATTCAGTTACTTATTTGATCAGACATCCAGTTGCACCATCTTTGATCAGCTTTCTATATGTGATATTTGGACATCTCTATCTTTTCCCAAGCCCTCGCTCGTGAGCAATTCACTATGTACTCTCGCTCCTAGCTTATACTTGTATACATGTTGGATCATTTTAAGATTTTCTTATATATATGATGTATTTTTGACTGAGCATGGGTATGCCCGCTCAGACATGAGCTAACTCTCCTGATTTCTTTCATTGTTTCACAGGTCAACTGTGAAGTCCTCTCTGTTCTTTGCGGTTCTTTCTATGTGCATACACACATATTTCACATCATGTACCCCCTTCTCCGACCTCATATATTAGGGGGCATCTCATATAGCATCATTTCTCACCTTGACATGATTCATGATTGCTACATGGCTTTATGGGCACCCATTCCTACAGACTTGGACAAATTCACTTAAAAACAGTGTAAAATCCTCCATACGCGACTATGCCCGTGTTTTTCCGCGTGTATACGCGAGTCCAGCTAGACTTTTCCGCGTATGCCATTAAAATGATTAAAAAATATATAAAAAACCCCTAATTTCGCGCTGGGTTGATGGTTACTCAGGTAGTTCAACCACCCCAGCCCGTGGCCAACTGTTTCCAACTGCTGAAACTACTTGAAGGGACTATAAAAAGCCCTCATGTGTATGGCCTAAGGGGGAGAGAGAGAATTATTATTATTATACTCGGTTGGTATTCCCTATCCAAGTCTGATTCCCCGTGCCTCCTGCACTTTCCCAGTTCATCTCGTGAACCTTGTTTCCTTGAGATACACATCCCTTATATGTTATCTCGTATGCACTCATTTGGAAGGAGTCTTTGGCGAGGCAAGGGCCGGGACGGATCCGGACGACGGCCTCGCGAAGGCCTTGGAAGGATCGCATCACCCACTTACTTTTGTACGTACTATTTATAATACAGAAGTATCATGTTGTTCCCGAAATAAACTTGTTAGTGTATGCTTTAATGTATGAAGAATATTTGTTATACAAGCATTCATTATGATTTATTTAATGTTTTATATGAATCTCACTAACATATAGAGTAGAAATATGCTGTAAAACTTGTCCTTTGTGCCGGTTTCTTCTTGTATTTCAGGTTAAGGAGGAAGGACGGTTGCAGGGAGTTTGAACTCCACGTGGATCTACTTCAAACGTAGGACCAACGGGTAAACCTCTCATTCTGCTCTATTTAGTTTTTATGAATGTGCATGATTGTGTGAGTCTCTCGCAAGTAGTACGCCCGCCTCGTGGAGGTTGAATCCCAACCAACCTCTAGGGTGTACAACTTCAAACACAGAGCCAATGCCAAGTATTACAACACCATGATCAACACCGGTGCCACACAACTTCCGTGTGGCGACAAAGCATGGTACGCACGGCATGAGCGCCACCGGGACCTCACCACAAGCTTCTTCGCCCGCCTCCGATACGGGCCGTACACCATCACCAAGGTCAGAGAATTACTGCCGAGCTTAGTATTCCACCATCTTGTTCCACCAGCCTTCAATGTGGATCGTCGTCCTTACTTCCCACTTACTCACACACTTGACATTGCAGAACAACCTTACACACAGAGTTAAACTCAGATCGCATGGAACATGCCACCGTAGACTGTATCATGGACATGAAAATCAATAAAAATCGTCGACAGAAGATGCAACTGTATCGGGTTGTCAAAGCCGGCCAACTCCTGCACTAAGGCAATTGGTTCACCAGGGACCAAGTTCAACAGAAGTTTCCTCATCTCATGGAGGAGCTCAACACAATGGGGACCATTGCTTCCTAAGGGGGAGGAATGATCCAGGTGGATATTGGTGGCCACCCGCCTATTCCACTTGGGGCCCCACCATTGTCTCTTTCATTGTTTCACAACTTACTATTTTTAGCAGTTTTTCGAGTCCTGAACTTCCGGAGCCGTTTTGAGGCCCTAAACGACATTTTTTGGGTATGAAAGCGCCAGCGAATTTCCTTATAAAATTCGTCCCGACAGATGTAGTCCTCGGATAGAGCTTTCTAATGATGTATCATGTGCGTCAAACGGAGATAGTATGCCAAAGTTACGTCCCTGGGAAGTTGAAACACCAATTTACCCAAACGGGGCCCATAGTTTTGGCGCTTCATCTCCTAGGGTTAGGTTTTTGGGATGTTTAGGTTTCTCCATTGTTTCTCAATAATAAATAGGCCCTCGCGCCTCATTGTAAAGCAGTTCAGAGGCCTGTAGCCGCCACATCTCTTCTCAGAGATAGCTACCAGTGCCCTAGCTAGTTTTATTTCCATTCTGTCTGTAAGCAAATTTCAGTTCTTTGATATTAATGAAATGAAGTGTTATTTCCGCTGCATCTCTGTATTTATGGTTATGTGTTTATTCTGTTGCGTTCCTGCATAAATCCGGATCAGTGGTATCAGATTCAGGTTATGAATCCATGGGAATGAGGGTTTGAAGCATATTTCAGTGTCAATTTTTGGCAGCAATCTTCAACAAACTCCATGAATTTCTTGGGCGGCGAGTTTTCAGATCAGATCTGAAATTTTTGGTGAAAAATTTACAAAAATAAATACCATATCTGGATTCCTTGCGAAAAAATACTCAAATTCAAAAAAAAAATCGGCCTAATTGGAGTTCGGATGAGGGAGATATCGTTGATTCAAAATTAGCAATGTTGAAGCAATTTTTCTGAAGACAATTCATGGACGGCGGCTCTCCTGTCATTTTTCGCAATTTTTAGTGCAAAATTTCAGAAGAATGGATATAGATCTGAGTTCCTCTTGAAAAATCACCCAAGTTCAAAAAAAAAAATCGGTCGAATCGGAGTCCAGATGTGGGAGTTATTGTTGATTTAAAATCAACTAATTTTTCAGAAATTTTGTGACGACGAGACAGTTCCAGCGCGAATCTGAGAGTCTAGAGTCTCCAGATAGTGGTTTCAAACACATGAGAACATGCAGAATGATCATTCCATTTCCAAAAACAGGTTATAATAAATATTCTGAGTTATATTGACCGAGCTATGCTCATTTTAAATCTGGAGCAGCATTTGGAGTGGGTTCCCTTTGGAGACATGCCCTCCCACCCTGCTTTAGTAGGCACCTGCTTCACATTCATCAGTTTCATCATAGCAGCGTTTGGCTTGGGTTATTTGGAGACGTGTCCTCCCACTCCAAGCTATGTAGGCACCTGCTACTTCATCAACAATCAGCATCACGGTTATGGGTCAACCACACAAAATCTTTTTCATCGAAGTCCATTTGCTAGGCCGCACACTGTTAGTCACACAGTTGGTCACAAGTATTACAGGGTATCTCTATCCTCGGATCTTCGTTTTTCATGGTTTTGGTTCATCCACAAACCCACACTTCATCGAAGTCCATTTGCTAGGCCGCACACTGTCAATATCACAGTTGGTCACAAGCATTACAGGGTATCTCTATCCTCGGATCTTCGTTCATCACGGTTATGGGTTAACTATACAAAACCCTTCTCTTCAGTGGCTCTACATATTCAAAAAAGCCTTCTCCGGAGGGAACTTCACGCAATGGGGACCATTGCTTCTTAAGGAGGGAGGAATGATCCAAATGGAAAATGGCATCAACCCATGGTATTCATCTACCCATGTTATCCATCCACCCATGGAATTTACCCATGGTATTGTAAATGGCATCGACCCATGGTATTCATCCACCCATGATATTTATTCGCTCATGGTATTGTAAGTGACCCATGGTATGTATCCACCCATGGTATTCATCCACACATGGGATTTACCCATGGTATTGTAAGTGGTATCTACTCATGGTATTGGCCTATGGTATCTAGACATGGTATTGTAACTCAAAAAATGCTATAAATAACAAGCCTCAGTTTCTAAAAGGACAGATTGTCCACCACAATGTAGCTTCTATAATTATTCTCTGTTTTAATAAAACAAGTTTCTTTGTGGTTTTATTTGCAATGTGTTCTCTCTTTTTTTTTGGCATTCTAATTTTGCAGATCTTGTTAGATCCATTTCAACTTTTTAGATCTTAGGGGCCTCCCCCCAAGATCCGGATCAGTTCAAAGAAGAGTTTAGCGGTAGCTTCTGATGTGATATTCTTCTTACAGGCCGAGTATGGGTGCACTTTGGGATCCCACAGTCTATCATATCAGATCGAGACAGCAGGTTCCTCAGCACATTTTGGTCCAGCCTCTGGTCAATGTTGGACACAAAGCTCACCAAGTCCACAGCCTTCCATCCCCAAACAGATGGCCAGACAGAGGTCGTCAACAGAATGATTGTACACATTCTGCGCATGTACAATTCAAATCATCCACGCACATGGGACGAGAGCCTCCCCTATGTACAACATAGTTATAATAGGGCTCTCCATAGTTCAATTGGCCATAGCCCCTTTCAGGTGGGCTTGGGATTCCAGCCACTATGTCCCATTGACGTAGCCATGCCATTTGCAACTGCTCAGGCCGATTCAGCTCATGTCCAGTCTGAAGTTGACAAAGCAAGTAGCTTCATCGAGCGCATTCAACACATCCGCCAACAAGTTCATGATATATTGGACAGAGCCAATGCGAAGTACAAGCAGCGCCATGATCAACACCGGGTGCCACACCACTTCCAGGTGGGCGACAAAGTATGGCTACATTTGCAGAAGGAGCGCCTCACTGGACCTCACCGCAAGCTTCGCCCGCTCCGATACGAGCCGTACACCATCACCAAGGCTGTAGGTAACAATGCCTTCGAGCTTAGTATTCCACCATTCCTTGGTCTGCACCCAGTCTTCAATGTGGATCGCCTTCGTCCTTACTTTCCACCTCTACTGGACACCTCCGACATTGCAGAACAACTCACACCAACAGAGTTAAACCCAGACTGCATGGAACAGGCCACCACAGATTGTATCATGGACATGCAAATCAAGAACACTCGTCAACAGTAGATCCAACTGTATCGAGTTGTCAAAGCTGGCCAACTCCTGCACCAAGGAAAGTGGTTCACCAGGGACCAAGTTCAGCAGAAATTTCCTCATCTCATGGAGGAACTTAACGCAATGGGGACCATTGCTTCCTAAGGGGGGAGGAATGATCCAGGTGGATATTGGTGGCCACCCACCTATTCCACTTGGCCCCCCACCATTTGCTCTTTCAGTTTTTCAGTTTCGGCATAACTTACTATTTTTAGCAGTTTTTCGGGTCCTAAACTTCCGGAGCCGTTTTGAGGCCCTAAACGACGTTTTTTGGGTATCAAAAGCGCCAGCGAATTTGATCATCAAATTCGTCCTGAAAGCTATAGTCCTCGGATAGAGCTTTCTAATGATGTATCATGTGCGTCAAACGGAGATAGTATGCCAAAGTTACGTCCCTGGGAAGTTGAAACGCCAATTTACCCAAACGGGGCCCATAGTTTTGGCGCTTCATCTCCTAGGGTTAGGTTTTTGGGATGTTGAGGGTTCTCCATTGTTTCTCAATAATAAATAGGCCCTCGAGCCTCATTGTAACGTAGTTCAGAGGCCTGTAGCCGCCACATCTCTTCTCAGAGATAGCTACCAGTGCCCTAGCTAGTTTTATTTCCATTCTGTCTGTAAGCAAATTTCAGTTCTTTGATGTTAATGAAATGAAGTGTTATTTCCGCTGCATCTCTGTATTTATGGTTATGTGTTTATTCTGTTGCGTTCCTGCATAAATCCGGATCAGTGGTATCAGATTCAGGTTATGAATCCATGGGAATGAGGGTTTGAAGCATATTTCAAAGGTCAATTTTTGCAAGAATCTTCAACAAACTCCATGAATTTCTTGGGCGGTTAGTTTTTCAGATTGTGATCTGAAATTTAAGAAAAATTTACAAAAATTAATACCATATCCTGATTCCTTGCGAAAAATACTCCAAATTCAAAAAAATCGCCTAATTGGAGTTCGATGAGGGAGATATCGTTGATCTGAAATTAGCAATGTTGAAGCAATTTTTTCCGAAGACACCAGATCATGCTCTCCTGCCATTTTTCTAAGAATTTTTGGTGAAAATTTTCAAAAGAATAGATATATATCTGAGCTCCTCTTGAAAAATAACCCAATTTCAAAAAAAAAATCAGTCGAATCGGAGTCTGGATGTGGGAGTTATTGTTGATTTAAAATCAACTAATTTTTCAGAAATTTTGTGACAGCGAGACAGTTCTAGTGCGAATCTGAGAGTCTAGAGTCTCCGGATAGTGGTTTCAAGCACATGAGAAGATGCAGAATGATAATTCCATTTCCAAAATAGGTTATAATAAATATTTTGAGTTATATTGACCGAGTTATGCTCATTTTGAATCTGGAGCAACATTCAGAGCGAGTTCCCTTTGGAGACGTGCCCTCCCACCCTGCTTTAGTAGGCACCTGCTTCACATTCATCAGTTTCATCATAGTAGCATTTGGCTTGGGTTATTTGGAGACGTGCCCTCCCACCCCAAGCTATGTAGGCACCTGCTACTTCATTAACAATCAGCACCACGGTTATGGGTCAACCACACAAAATCTTTTTCATTGAAGTCCATTTTCTAGGCCGCACACTGTTAGTCACACAGTTGGTCACAAGCATTACAGGGTATCTCTATTCTCAAATATTTGTTTTTCATGGTTTTGGTTCATCCAAAAACCCACACTTCATCGAAGTCCATTTTCTAGGCCACACACTATCAATATCATAGTTGGTCACAAGCATTACAGCGTATCTCTATCATCGGATCTTCATTCATCACGGTTATGGGTTAACTACACAAAATCATTCTCTTCAGTGGCTCTTCATATTCAAAAAAGGCTTCTCAGGAGGGAACTTCACGCAATGGGGACCATTTCTTCTTAAGGAGGGAGGAATGATCCGAATGGAAAATGGCATCAACCCATGGTATTCATCTACCCATGTTATCCATCCACCCATGGAATTTACCCATGGTATTGTAAATAGCATCGACCCATGGTATTCATCCACCCATGATATTTATTCGCCCATGGTATTGTAAGTGACCCATGGTATGTATCCACCCATGGTATTCATCCACACATGGGATTTACCCATGGTATTGTAAGTGGTATCTACCCATGGTATTGGCCCATGGTATCCACCTATGGTATTCTATCTCAAAAAAATGCTATAAATAACAAGCCTCAATTTTTAAAAGGACATATTTTCTGTCACAATATAGCTTCTACAATTATTCTCTGTTTTAATAAAATAAGTTTCTTTTTGGTTTTATTTTCTTTGTGTTCTATCTTTATCTTTTTTTGGCATTCTAATTTTGCAGATCTTGTCAGATCTATTTTCAACTTTAGATCTTAGGGCCTCCCCAAGATCCAGGATCGATTCAAAGAAAAGGTTTAGCAGTAACCTGCTTCATGATATTCTTCTGGGCGAGTATAGGTGCACCTTGGGATCCCACAGATCCCTATCATATCGGTCGAGACGCAGGTTCTCGGCACATTTGGTCAGCCTGCGAGTCAGCTGATGGACACAAAGCTCACCAAGTCCACGACTTTCCATCCCCTGAAGCAGATGCCCCGGACGGTCGTCAACGGAATGGTGTACACATTACTGGCATGCCACAATTCAAAGCATCCACGCACATGGGACGAGAGCCTCCCTTGCGCCACAACATAGTTATAACCGGGCTCTCCACGGTTCAATTGGCCATAGCCCCTTCCCGGGTGGGCTTGGGATTCCGACCATATGTCCCATTAGCGTAGTCATGCCATTTGAGTGCTCGAGCCGATTCGGCGCGTGTCAGGTGCGAAGTTGACAAAGCCAGTAGCTTCATCGGGCGCATTCAACACATCCGCCAACAGGTTCATGATATATTGGACAGAGCCAATGCCAAGTACAAGCAACGCCATGATCAACACCGGGTGCCACACAACTTCCAGGTGGCTGACAAAGTATGGCTACATTTGCAGAAGGAGCGCCTCACTGGACCCCACCGCAAGCTTCGCCCGCTCCGATACGGGCCATACACCATCACCAAGGGTGTAGGGAACAATGCCTTTGAGCTCAGTATTCCACCATTCCTTGGTCTACACCCAGTCTTCAATATGGATCATCTTCGTCCTTACTTCCCACCTCTACTGGACACCTCTGACATTGAAGAACAAATCACACCAACAGATTTAAACCCAGACTACATGGAACAGGCCACCACATATTGTATCATGGACATGCAAATCAAGAACACTCGCCAACGAGAGAGATCCAGGCGTATCGGGTTGTCCGGTACGGCCAACTCTGCACCAAGGAAGTGGTTCACGGGGACCAAGTTCGTGGAAATTTCCTCATCTCATGGAGGAACTTAGCATGATAGGGACCATTAGCCTAGGGAGGAATGATCCAGGTGGATATTGGTGGCCACCCGCCTATTCCACTTGAGCCCCCACCATTGTCTCTTTCAGTTTTTCAGTTTTGGCATAACTTACTATTTTTAGCAGTTTTTCGGGTCCTGAACTTCCGGAGCCGTTTTGAGGCCCTAAACGACGTTTTTTGGGTATCAAAGCACCAGCGAATTTGATCATCAAATTCATCTCAAAAGCTATATTCCTCGAATAGAGCTTTCTAATGATGTATCATGTGCGTCAAACGGAGATAGTATGCCAAAGTTACGTCCCTGGGAAGTTGAAACACCAATTTACCCAAACGGGGCCCATAGTTTTGGCGCTTCATCTCCTAGGGTTAGGGTTTTGGATGTTTAGGGTTTTCCATTGTTTCTCAACAATAAATAGGCCCTCGAGCCTCATTGTAACACAGTTCAGAGGTCTGTAGACACCACATCTCTTCTCAGAGATTCGCTACCAGCACCCTAGCTATTTTATTTCCATTATGTCTGTAAGCATCTTTCTGTTATTTGATATTAATGAAATGAAGTGTTATTTCCGCTGCATCTTTGTATTTATGGTTATGTGTTTATTCTGTTGCGTTCCTGCATAAATCCGGATCAGTGGTATCAGATTCAGGTTATGAATCCATGGGAATGAGGGTTTGAAGCATATTTCAGTGTCAATTTTTGGCAGCAATCTTCAACAAACTCCATGAATTTCTTGGGCGGCGAGTTTTCAGATCAGATCTGAAATTTTTGGTGAAAAATTTACAAAAATAAATACCATATCTGGATTCCTTGCGAAAAAATACTCAAATTCAAAAAAAAAATCGGCCTAATTGGAGTTCGGATGAGGGAGATATCGTTGATTCAAAATTAGCAATGTTGAAGCAATTTTTCTGAAGACAATTCATGGACGGCGGCTCTCCTGTCATTTTTCGCAATTTTTAGTGCAAAATTTCAGAAGAATGGATATAGATCTGAGTTCCTCTTGAAAAATCACCCAAGTTCAAAAAAAAAAATCGGTCGAATCGGAGTCCAGATGTGGGAGTTATTGTTGATTTAAAATCAACTAATTTTTCAGAAATTTTGTGACGATGAGACAGTTCCAGCGCGAATCTGAGAGTCTAGAGTCTCCAGATAGTGGTTTCAAACACATAAGAACATGCAGAATGATCATTCCATTTCCAAAAACAGGTTATAATAAATATTCCGAGTTATATTGACCGAGCTATGCTCATTTTAAATCTATAGCAGCATTTGGAGTGGGTTCCCTTTGGAGACATGCCCTCCCACCCTGCTTTAGTAGGCACCTGCTTCACATTCATCAGTTTCATCATAACAGCGTTTGGCTTGGGTTATTTGGAGACGTGTCCTCCCACTCCAAGCTATGTAGGCACCTGCTACTTCATCAACAATCAGCATCACGGTTATGGGTCAACCACACAAAATCTTTTTCATCGAAGTCCATTTGCTAGGCCGCACACTGTTAGTCACACAGTTGGTCACAAGTATTACAGGGTATCTCTATCCTCGGATCTTCGTTTGTCATGGTTTTGATTCATCCACAAACACACACTTCATCGAAGTCCATTTGCTAGACCGCACACTGTCAATATCACAGTTGGTCACAAGCATTACAGGGTATCTCTATCCTCGGATCTTTGTTCATCACGGTTATGGGTTAACTATACAAAACCATTCTCTTCAGTGGCTCTACATATTCAAAGGCTTCTGAGGAGGGAACTTCACGTAATGGGGACCATTGCTTCTTAAGGAGGGAGGAATGATCTGAATGGAAAATGGAATCAACCCATGGTATTCATCTACCCATGTTATCCATCCACCCATAGAATTTACCCATGGTATTGTAAATGGTATTGACCCATGGTATTCATCCACCCATGATATTTATTCACCCATGGTATTGTAAGTGACCCATGTTATGTATCCACCCATGGTATTCATCCACAAATGGGACTTACCCATGGTATTGTAAGTGGTATCTACTCATGGTATTGGCCTATGGTATCTACACATGGTATTGTAACTCAAGTATAAATAACAAGCCTCGGTTTCTAAAAGGACGGATTGTCCCACAGAGTAGCTTCTACCAATTATTCTCTTGTTTTAATAAAAACAAGTTTCTTTGTGGTTTTATTTGCAATGTATTCTCTCTTTTTTTTTTTTTATTCTAATTTTACCGAGATCCCGACCCAAGTAATTCAAATTTTTAGATCTTAAGGCCTCCCCCAAGATCCGGATCGATTCAAAGAAGAGTTTAAGCGATGACCTGACGATATTCTTCTTACGGGCGAGTATGGGTGCACTTTGGGGATCCCACAGTCTATCATATCAGATCGAGATAGCAGGTTCCTCGGCACATTTTGGTCCAGCCTCTGGTCAATGTTGGACACAAAGCTCACCAAGTCCACAGCTTTCCATCCCCAAACAGATGGCCAGACAGAGGTCGTCAACAGAATGATTGTACACATTCTGCGCATGTACAATTCAAAGCATCCACGCACATGGGACGAGGGCCTCCCTTATGTACAACATAGTTATAACCGGGCTCTCCACAGTTCAATTGGCCATAGCCCCTTTCAGGTGGGCTTGGGATTCCAGCCACTATGTCCCATTGACGTGGCCATGCCATTTGCAGCTGCTCAGGCCGATTCAGCGCACGTCCAGTCTGAAGTTGACAAAGCAAGTAGCTTCATCGAGCGCATTCAACACATCCGCCAACAGGTTCATGATATATTTGACAGAGCCAATGCGAAGTACAAGCAGCGCCATGATCAACACCGGGTGCCACACAACTTCCAGGTGGGCGACAAAGTATGGCTGCATTTGCAGAAGGAGCGCCTCACTGGACCTCACCGCAAGCTTCGCCCGCTCCGATACGGGCCGTACACCATCACCAAGGCTGTAGGTAACAATGCCTTTGAGCTTAGTATTCCACCATTCCTTGGTCTGCACCCAGTCTTCAATGTGGATCGCCTTCGTCCTTACTTTCCACCTCTACTGGACACCTCGGACATTGCAGAACAACTCACACCAACAGAGTTAAACCCAGACTGCATGGAACAGGCCACCACAGATTGTATCATGGACATGAAAATCAAGAACACTCGCCAACAGAAGATCCAACTATATCGAGTTGTCAAAGCTGGCCAACTCCTGCACCAAGGAAAGTGGTTCACCAGGGACCAAGTTCAGCAGAAATTTCCTCATTTCATGGAGGAACTTAACGCAATGGGGACCATTGCTTCCTAAGGGGGGAGGAATGATCCAGGTGGATATTGGTGGCCACCCACCTATTCCACTTGGCCCCCCACCATTGTCTCTTTCAGTTTTTCATTTTCGGCATAACTTACTATTTTTAGCAGTTTTTCGGGTCCTAAACTTCCGGAGCCGTTTTGAGGCCCTAAACGACGTTTTTTGGGTATCAAAAGCGCCAACGAATTTGATCATCAAATTCGTCCCGAAAGCTATAGTCCTCGGATAGAGCTTTCTAATGATGTATCATGTGCGTCAAACGGAGATAGTATGCCAAAGTTACGTCCCTGGGAAGTTGAAACGCCAATTTACCCAAACGGGGCCCATAGTTTTGGCGCTTCATCTCCTAGGGTTAGGTTTTTGGGATGTTTAGGGTTCTCCATTGTTTCTCAATAATAAATAGGCCCTCGGAAGACACCATTGTACTTAGCGAGTTCGGAGACGTAGCGCCACATCTCTTCTCGAGGATGGCTACGAGTGCCCTAGCTAGTTTTATTTCCATTAATACTGTAAGCAAATTTGAGTTCTTTACAGTCAAGTTGAAATGAAGTGTTATTTTCCGCTGCATCTTCATAATCTACTGTGTTATGGTTATGTGTTTAATACATTGCGTTCTGTAAATCTGGATCAGTGGTATCAGATTCAGGTTATGAATCCATGGGAATGAGGGTTTGAAGCATATTTCAGTTTCAATTTTTGGAAGCAATCTTCAACAAACTCCATGAATTTCTTGGGCGGTGAGTTTTCAGATCAGATATGAAACATTTTGGTGAAAAATTTACAAAAAAAAAGAATAGATCTGGATTCCTTGCGAAAAAATACTCAAATTCAAAAAAAAAAATCGGCCTAATTGGAGTTCGGATGAGGGAGATATCGTTGATTCAAAATTAGCAATGTTGAAGCAATTTTTCTGAAGACAATTCATGGACGGCGGCTCTCCTGTCATTTTTCGCAATTTTTAGTGCAAAATTTCAGAAGAATGGATATAGATCTGAGTTCCTCTTGAAAAATCACCCAAGTTCAAAAAAAAAAAATCGGTCGAATCGGAGTCCAGATGTGGGAGTTATTGTTGATTTAAAATCAACTAATTTTTCAGAAATTTTGTGACGACGAGACAGTTCCAGCGCGAATCTGAGAGTCTAGAGTCTCCAGATAGTGGTTTCAAACACATGAGAACATGCAGAATGATCATTCCATTTCCAAAAACAGGTTATAATAAATATTCTGAGTTATATGGACCGAGCTATGCTCATTTTAAATCTGGAGCAACATTTGGAGTGGGTTCCCTTTGGAGACATGCCCTCCCACCCTGCTTTAGTAGGCACCTGCTTCACATTCATCAGTTTCATCATAGCAGCGTTTGGCTTGGGTTATTTGGAGACGTGTCCTCCCACTCCAAGCTATGTAGGCACCTGCTACTTCATCAACAATCAGCATCACGGTTATGGGTCAACCACACAAAATATTTTTCATCGAAGTCCATTTCCTAGGCCGCACACTGTTAGTCACACAGTTGGTCACAAGTATTACAGGGTATCTCTATCCTCGAATCTTCGTTTGTCATGGTTTTGGTTCATCCACAAACCCACACTTCATCGAAGTCCAACTGCTAGGTCGCACACTGTCAATATCACAGTTGGTCACAAGCATTACAGGGTATCTCTATCCTCGGATCTTTGTTCATCACGGTTATGGGTTAACTATACAAAACCATTCTCTTCAGTGGCTCTACATATTCAAAAAAGGCTTCTCCGGAGGGAACTTCACGCAATGGGGACCATTACTTCTTAAGGAGGGAAGAATGATCCAAATGGAAAATGGCATCAACCCATGGTATTCATATACCCATGTTATCCATCCACCCATGGAATTTACCCATGGTATTGTAAATGGCATCGACCCATGGTATTCATCCACCCATGATATTTATTCGCCCATGGTATTGTAAGTGACCCATGGTATGTATCCATCCATGGTATTCATCCACACATGGGATTTACACATGGTATTGTAAGTGGTATCTACCCATGGTATTGGCCTATGGTATCTACACATGGTATTGTAACTCAAAAAATGCTATAAATAACAAGCCTCAGTTTGTAAAAGGACAGATTGTCCGCCACAATGTAGCTTCTACAATTATTCTCTGTTTTAATAAAACAAGTTTCTTTGTGGTTTTATTTTCTTTGTGTTCTCTCTTCTTTTCTGGCATTCTAATTTTGCAGATCTTGTTAGATCCATTTCAACTTTTTAGATCTTGGGAGCTCCCCAAGATGGATCCAATTCAAAGAAGAGTTTAGCGAGTAGCTTAACGCGATATTCTTCTTACGGAGGCGAAATATGGGTGCACTTTGGGATCCCACGGTCTATCATATCAGATCGAGACGGCGAGTTCTCGGCACATTTGGTCCGACCTACGAATGACCAGTGGACACAAAACTCACCAAGTCCACAACTTTCCATCCCCAAACAGATGGCCAGACAAAGGTCGTCAACAGAATGATTGTACACATTCTGCGCATGTACAATTCAAAGCATCCACGCACATGGGACGAGAGCCTCCCCTATGTACAACATAGTTATAACAGGGCTCTCCATAATTCAATTGGCCATAGCCCCTTTCAGGTGGGCTTGGGATTCCAACCACTATGTCCCATTGGCGTAGCCATGCCATTTGCAGATGCTCAGGCCAATTCAGCTCATGTCCAGTCTGAAGTTGACAAAGCCAGTAGCTTCATCGAGCGCATTCAACACATCCGCCAACAGGTTCATGATATATTGGACAGAGCCAATGCCAAGTACAAGCAACGCCATGATCAACACAGGGTGCCACACAACTTCCAGGTGGGTGACAAAGTATGGCTACATTTGCAGAAGGAGCGCCTCACTGGACCCCACCGCAAGCTTCGCCCGCTTCGATACAGACCGTACACCATCACCAAGGCTGTAGGGAACAATGCTTTCGGGCTTAGTATTCCACCATTCCTTGGTCTGCACCCAGTCTTCAATGTGGATCGCCTTCTTCCTTACTTTCCACCTCTACTGGACACCTCGGACATTGCAGAACAACTCACACCAACAGAGTTAAACCCAGACTGCATGGAACAGGCCACCACAGATTGTATCATGGACATGCAAATCAAGAACACTCGTCAACAGCAGATCCAGCTGTATCGGGTTGTCAAAGCTGGCCAACTCCTGCACCAAGGAAAGTGGTTCACCAGGGACCAAGTTCAGCAGAAATTTCCTCATCTCATGGAGGAACTTAACGCAATGGGGACCATTTCTTCCTAAAGGGGGAGGAATGATCCAGGTGGATATTGGTGGCCACCCACCTATTCCACTTGGCCCCCCACCATTGTCTCTTTCAGTTTTTCAGTTTCGGCATAACTTACTATTTTTAGCAGTTTTTCAAGTCCTAAACTTCCGGAGCCGTTTTGAGGCCCTAAACGACGTTTTTTGGGTATCAAAGCACCAATGAATTTGATCATCAAATTCATCCCGAAAGCTATAGTCCTCAGATAGAGCTTTCTAATGCTGTATCATGTGCGTCAAACGGAGATAGTATGCCAAAGTTACATCCCTGGGAAGTTGAAACACCAATTTACCCAAACGGGGCCCATAGTTTTGGCGCTTCATCTCCTAGGGTTAGGTTTTTGGGATGTTTAGGGTTCTCCATTACCTCAATAACAAATAGGGCCCCTCGAGCCCGGTCAACGCAGCTTCAGAGGCTCCTCGTAGCCGCCACATCTCTTCTCGCAGATAGCTACCAGTGCCCTAGCTAGTTTTATTTCCATCTCCGTCCGTGTAAGCAAATTTCGCTTCTTTGATATTAATGAAATGAAGTGTTATTTCAACAGACTGTATTTATGGTTGGGTTATGTGTTTATTCTCATGTCTCGCATAATCCGGATCAACCTTGTAATTCGATTTCCTTTTCTTTCGAAAAAAATTTCAGGAAAAGTTCTTGAAAATTAAAAGCTACCGTCCCCAAAGATTGTAACCATTGTACTCCTAGTACAACATCAACACCTCCCATTGGGATGGAAATCATTGGACTATTCAATACATATTACCCCATGGCTAGCTTGATATTATGGCATTTTCCCGAGAAATTTATAGTTCCTCCATTTGCAACCATCACTTTACATTCTAGTGTTGGGTATAGGAAACAATTCAATTCCTTGGCTACCTTACAATGAATAGAATTATGGGTAATACCGAATCAATCAACACTATTACCTTTTTCTTCTTGATATGTCCTTCTATTTTGAGAGTTTGAGGAGTAGTAATTCCTGCCAATGCATTACACGATATGGTCTGACTCATTTCTTCTTCTTCCAGGGTTGGTTCCTAGTGTATATCCTCTCTTTTGAAGTTTCTTGTTCATTTTCTTCCTCCTCTTCACAATCTATATAAAATAATTCCTTCTCAACACACTTATGACCTTTAGTGTATTTGTTATCACAACTATAGTAAAGCCCTTTTGCTTTTTTTTCTTCCAATTGTTGTGGTGTCAACCTTGTAGGTTGTGGAATTCTAGGAGTAGCAACACTTCCATCTTTATAGATGTGAGTGTTAGGCTTCCTTGTCGCCATAATTTGACATTCAATTTTTCTTGCCAATCTGAATGCCTTCTCCAATGAATCAGGTTCCCAAACGCGAACTTCATGTTGGATGTTATCCTTTAAAGTACCTATGAAGAGATCAATCCTGTGTTCCTCTGGAATATCAGTTACCCTTATATTCAATTTTTGGAAGTCCTCAATGTGCTGCCCCACTAAACCCTTTTGTTTGAGATTTATCAATTGGATAGAGAAGGTGTTGCTCTTTGTATCATCATAATGTGCTATCATTTCCTCCGTAAAAATTGACCAAGTGACAATTTTTTTACTGGAGCAAACCCATCGATACCTTACAAATGTATTTTGTTCTAAATGTAAAGTTGAAATGCATACCTTTTGTGTGTTTTGCACATTATTGAGATCAAAATATTGCTCCATTTGTAGTATCCATGTTATAGGATCCTTGCCATCAAATTTTCTCATATCCATCTTTGGAATATGCTGGTTCTTCCATCCAACATTAGAGTTTATGAAATCATGATTAACATTTATTTTGTTCTCATCATGAGTTTCCTCTACCATATTTTCTCCATTAGGAAACATTTCTTGTATCAACTTTGTTAAATCTTCCATGTCTGGCTTTAGATCATTCTTCATGTTTTCCAAGTTGTCTTTCATTTTTTCTTCCATGTCCTCCATCTTAGCTTCCATGCCAGCTTCCATTCCATCCATCTTAGCTTCCACATCTTTCTTCAAGCCATCCATATTATTCTTCAAACCATTCATCTTCGCTTCCAAACCTTTCTTCAAAACTTCCATTTCATTTTTTGTTGCTCCTTACGAGAGCGAAATTTGGTGCACTTGCTCTTGTAATTTTGATAGATAATGTTGAAATTCTTCATCTTCATGAGTCATAGTAGAGTATTTTCAGGGCTTAATGGGTGTCGAACTATTTTTAGGAGGAATTTTAGAACCCAATACTAAAAAATATGCTCAATAGTCCCTTGGAATCACTTTTTACACAAGACTTCTGCAATTCGGAAAGAAAAAAATACACACCTT